>RJWM01004512.1:85225-100639 GCA_004363535.1 Dasyprocta punctata | reverse complement strand
GCCTCTATTTTCTACAGTGATTATACAATGTTGTCGTGTAGTTTAAGAAAACTCGACTTAATCTGGGCATGGTGGTGCATGCCTGTACTCTCAGCTACTCAGCTAATACACAGACTAAGCCAGAAGGATCACTTGAACACAGGAGTTTGAAGACAGCCTCAACACAGCAAGACTCTGTATGAAAAAACAAAACCAGATACAAATAATGTTGTTACATACATACAAAGACCTGACTTCATATAGCCATAAAGCTCATGTTCGTAGCTTTAATAGAACTTAATGAAATGAACAGAGTTTTGCCTCAAATATTGGTGTTATATATTCAAGTTAGAAGTTAACTGAAAATAAAACACCAATATTTGAGGCAAAATTCAGTTAATAAACTGAAGCAAAGTATCAAGTAGTTTTATCTTTGGAAACCAGTTAAGCATGTTAAAATCCTTACATAATTTATGTGAGAAAATACTGACATGGTGGTTTAAATATGTTAAAACTAAAGTGATCATATGTTTCAGTTTTCCAGGAGCAGTGCCAGTTTATGCTTGTTGTCCCAGCATACCTTTTAATGATTCACCTTTTCACCTAAAAAGTATCACAGTTTGAGATAAGGCATATGATTATTCTAGCTATAGCATATAATGTGAAAATCTAAACATTAAACAAAGTTTAACTTTTAATTACTAACATTTGTATAACTTATACTTCAATATTCATTCTCAAAGAAAATAAAACCCTCATGCTTAGTTTTCCAATATAAAACCTTATACTTGGGTGAAGAAAAAAATAAAAGACAGTCTCATCTTTTTAAACTTTTTATTCAAGGCTATATTCAATAGATTTAACTTACATAAATAAATTGCAGGGTTGGAGGTATAGCTCAGTGATAGAATGCACTGCAAACAGAACAAAACACGATTCTAGGAGATTGAGCTATCAGTATACAAGGTCATTTTGGTTTAGTATTTCATTCTTAAGATTATTTTCTTCCTGTTAACAGGTCATCTCAACCTACTATTCTTGCCATTATGTTAGTATTCAAAGATCTTTGCAAAAGATGCTATAGTGTTATAACTATTCTTCCAGTAAGGTAATACTACTTATTTTTAAATAAAACAAAGGAAAGTGTTTGAAGCGGTGTACTTTGAATAACAGCAGTCACTGAGCTGAGCTCTCACTGAACTTCAGATGCTTTGTCTTTAATACTGTATTTGAAGCAAGCTGAAGAGGCTGACATAGACAATCACTGGTAGAGTCACCCTTTCTGTGTGATTAACTTGAGATGTGAATGTGACCTCTTCAAATTTCAAGCCAAGGATTTTACTATTTATTTCAAAACATTAGACATTGTGATATAACAAAAAGAGCAAACCTCTGGAATCTGGAGGAATAAAAGAGAGGAGAACATAGACAGATGTAAGATGTACATTTTTAAAGTTTTAGTTTTTGAGCTAGATATTATTTTTTGGGTGGTTTTTATACTATTAAAACAAACAAATGCCAAGCATGGTGGCATATGCCTGTTATCTCAGTGTGCTGGATGGCTGAAACAGGAGAGCTGCAAGTTCCTACCCAATCTGGGAAACTTAGTGACTTGTCAAGACCCTGTCCCAAAATAGAAAAAGGGTTGGGAGATGTAGCTTGCTGTGAATGTCCTGAGTTCCATCCCCTGTACCACCACCACCCCAAGTCAAATAAATAAATAATAGATTATGCATGGCCTACTGCTAGCACTATGTCCATAAAACATTGTAATTAATTAAATTCTGTGCAGCTGGGTATAGTTTTCTTGAGAAAAAATTCTGCCACTGTACTTGATAGTTGTATGACCTTACGCAAGACACAAAGTTTCTGAATATTTGTAAATATTTAAAAAGACCAACCAAGTTGCTATATAATCACTTAACAGGATTATTGGACTACTATACTAAAAATATATGTGATAAAAGTTGGGTGTGCTGGTTCATGCCTGTAATCCCAGCTACTCAGGAGGCTGAGACAGGAGAATTGCAGGTTTGAAGTCACCTTAGTGACTGCCTCAAAATTTTACAAACATAAATTTTTAAAAAGGGATAGGGATGTAATTCAGTGATCCCTGAGTTTAATCCCCAGTATGACAAAACAAAATAAAAGTGAAACAAATAAAGTACAGTCCTTCATTCACAATATGCAGTTTTCTTTCCTTTTCATACCATGCTCTCCAAATCAATGCCCCTGTATGCATAAAAATTCTTTTCACCAATCATAAAAGTTGTTAATCATTTGACTGCTTTTTTCATTCTTTTATTTATTTTTTTCTTTTCATTGAGCTGTCACTTTGGCTCCCACTCATCAGGTATGCTTTGTTAAAAATCCTTTTTAACATTTTCATATTTTGTGCTGTGTACACTTACTGGGGAGGGAGACATGGAAAGGGAATTGTAATGCTTGAATGGTGCCCCTAGAAAGATATGTCCAGGTCTTAGCCCCAAAGTCTATAAATGTGACCTTATTTGGAAAAAGGGTCTTTGAAGATATTACTAAGTCAAGGATTTTAAGACATATTCTGAATTTATCCAACTACATCTTAAACCCAATGACAAGTGTCGTATAAGAGACACACAAAGGAAAGACAGGGAGAGAAATGGCAAAGGCCCTGTGAAAATGGAAACAGAGATTGGAGTTCTGCTGCCACAAACCAAGAAATGCTTGGAGTTCCTGGAAGCTGGCATAGACAAGGAAGGAGTCTCCCTAGGGTCTTCAGTGGGACAACCCTGGCAACATAACTTGATTTCAAATGTCTGGATTCCAGAACTGAAAAGCAATACAGTTCTGTTGTAAGCCACTCAGTTTGTCATAATTTGCCATGGCAACCACAATAAAGTAATATAGGAACTAATGTTCATTGCATCCTGGCATTCTTCTAGTAGCTTCAAGCATGCCTCATTTGGTTCTCAAAAGAACCCGGTGAACACACATTATGACCCCCATTTTTAGATAGGAAATTTACCCACAGTCACGTTGCAGTGGATCTGAAATTAAATCCCAATAATCTTATCATGTCCATACATTATCCTCTGCATCGTGCTACCTGCAAAATACAGGTGACTCTTCCTAGAGAATGTGACACTGGATGAAAATAATCAGTGAATCTTCTTTTACCCATAAATACATAAAATAAGTCTTACTATACAATATAAGTGTTCATAATTTTTTGCTTGATAATTGAATGGACAGAAAGGTGTAAGGAGAATTAAAACAACAATATTCCTATTGAACATGTCAAAGAATGCTGTCTTTCACTATTTTTGTCTAGGTTTCTTTTGGTTTTTTTACACTTTTTTTTTTCCTGGTGATACCAGAGATTGAACTCACAGCCTCACACCTACCAGGCATGTGTTTAAGCCACTGAGCCAAACTCCCAGCCCTAGTTTTTTGAGGCAGGGTCACACTATGTAGTTCAGGCCAGCCTTGCACTCACATTGTAACCCAAGTCGGCCTTGAACTCACAACGCTCCTCCTACCTCAGCCTCCCGAGTGCTGGGATTAAAGGCGTGCGTCACCAGGCCTGGCTCTTACACTTTCTTTTGTGATTTTACTCTTTCATTAATTCATTTAATAATCTATTCATCTATTTTGTGCCAGGTATTGAGCTGAATGATAGTAACATGAATAAGATAGCATACCTGTCCTTATTATACTCTATGAGGAGAATTATTGGGAAGGTTATCAGAATCAAAATGGAGCCACTTATGTCGACCCTAGCAAAATAAAGCCAGGAGGTTATGGAGGAACATCCCTCATGCATGATTTGCCTGTAAATAAGAATTATCACAAAAGACTATGCCAAAACCAGAACCTTGTACAAAGAATATTTCTGCAAGGACATCTCCCCAGCAACTACCTGCTCTATCCTGGGCTGATTCCACCTTGTTATTGATCCTTTTTAGCCAAGGATCATTATTTCAAAACAATTTATGTAGATTTTCCCAGTTTATCTTCCTTTGCCTCTTCAGATAGGCTTATGCTTTGTCATAGCATATATATTCCAGTTTACAAGTTTCTGTCATTCATAAGTAGACTATTTTCTTTCTCTTTTTTGAAAAATTCACAGCTCTTGACACTGTACCACTTCAAATTCTGCCAGTCATTCCTTTTACTTCAACCACTGATTGCAGCTAATAGTTCTATGTAGACCTCAACTGAAGTTGTGCAGAAGCAATTCAATAGCACTCTTGCTTCAACCCATGCAGCATCTTGATAGCTGTCTTCCTTGGTGAACCTTTGGTACTCCTGTGTTGAAAACCCATAGGAACCCACCTGACATTCTGGCATATGCAACCTGGAAGACAGAAGGAAGCTGACTAATGAAGAATGCAAGAAAATGGATGAATACTTTCTTTGACTTTTCAACCCAGGTGAAAGGTTTACAACACATTGCCAAAGCTGCCTCAGATTCTATGAGACTCTATTCCAATCATCTAACCTTAGAAGTAGCCAATTCCTTAATATAAACCTGGATTGGCTTTTCCTCCATCCTTAAATGCTTTCTGCCTGGAATCACACTGTTTAATAAATGTGACTGGCATTAAGGAATACCCAGACAGGAATACCATCTTACATATCTTAGTATTAATTTTATTTGGTGTAAGTTAATGTCCTGAGTGTTTAAACTGTTATTACTGCATCCTGGCTGGGACCAAGCCAGCTACTATAGAGTCTAGAAACCTGGGCTCTTTCAGGATGTTAATAATTTTTAGGAGTGTCTTGAGTGATTAGCCCTTCTATGAATTTCTGTCATGTTACTTCTAAAGCCTCACTTTGCAAAAAATGAAAAATAAAATGATAACTATAAAATATCATGAAAGAGGGAAGGGAGAATATCACATGGACACATTTATTTTCATATCTGTCTACTAGATGTTTACTGAAAAAAAAGAAAATAATGGAATGCTGAATGCTGATTCTTAGGCCACTTTTATGATAACTTTATCATCTTGCTCACTTTGTTACAGCAAAATGTAAAGTTTAAGGAAACTTATCTTTCATTTTTAATATTCATGGTGATTATTCATGGATAAATTGTGGTGGAAATGTGGCGGAAAGAACGCATTGGCCAGGGGTCTCGCTACAAGGAGGTATCTTGTAAAGTTAACTTGCTTTGACAAGTTCCAGATGTGCTTCATATGACCAAAAATATTGAGATGCTGGAACCTAGAATAGATCTCAGAGATATGATTTTTTTTTTGCTACATGGAAGATGAGTGTTTAAACAATGATCATTCCTAAAATCTAAAAATAGATGACTTTGTTTTTTATTTTAATGTTTTAAAGATTGATGTTTGGAATGTTATGCTTTACACTTCATATATTCAAAGGCAGTAATCATTCTCATTCTTGAGTTTCTATTTTCCCTTCTCTCTTTTTTTTTTTTTTTTTTGGTTATTACACTGTTTCTTTCTTAGCTATGTGATGGCTGCAAGAGGCGGTAGGTCTATATTCTTAAGGTATAATAGTTCACCACCTTCAGGGATGGCTAGAAGACAAGGGATCCCCTTTATCTCACTATAACTATTCTTTAAAATCACTATTATTCTTTTGGAGAGAGGACCACAAGATGATGTTTCTAGGCAGTAGAGGGTAAAACCCTAGTTTTATAATAGTGCTCAGAGGACCTTCTAGTTTTCTAATGAAATGCCATTATTTGGAGTTCCAAATTTTAAGACCTTTATCCTTTCATGTGTCCAGTTGAACTATAAATAAAACCACTAAATAAAAGAATAAAACCATTACTAAGAAACAACTGCAGACACACTAAGCTACCTTATTTTTGATAAAGGTGCCAAACACATTCACTGGAAGAAAGATAGCCTCTTTAATAAATGGTGTTGGAAAAACTGACTTTCCACATGCCGAAGATTAAAACTGGACCCTTATCTTTCACCATGTACTAAGTTAAAATCTGAATGGATTAAAGATCTGAACCATAAAACAGAAACATTAAATCTCTTGGAAGATAGAGTAGATAAAACTCTTGAAGATATTGGTGTAGGCAAAGACTTTATGAATAAAAGCCAGACGTACAAACAGCAAATAAATATGTGAAAAAATGTTCAATACCACTGGTCATTCGAGAGATGCAAATTAAAACAGCGTTGAGATTCCACCTCACCCCGGAAAGAATGGCTAGTATTAAGAAGTCAACCAATAACAAATGCTGAAGAGGCTGTGGGGAAAAAGGAAACCTTCTCCACTACAGGTGGTAATGCAGGCTGCTGCAACCACTGTGGAAGTCAGTGTGGAGATTCCTCAAAAAGCTAGGACTGGAGGTCCCATTTGACCCATCTATTCCCCTTCTGAGTATCCTCCCAAAAGAACTAAAAATATCCTACCACAGCGATAAAGTGCATCTATGTTTATAGCTGCGCAGTTTGTAATAGCCAGGTCTTGGAAACAACCTAAATGCCCACTGACTGAGGAATGGACAAAAAAGATGTGGTATTTCTATGTAATGGAATACTACTCAGCTACAAAGAACAATAAACTAGACACTTTCATACTTTAAGTGGATGTGCCTTGAGAATATACTTATCAGTGAAATAAATGTCACACATATGTAACCATCATATTGTTGCACTTGTGTAACAAAGAAAAACTCTGTATATGTTTATGTATATGTTTATAAAAAATCAGTTAAGATAGTTAAAGAAAAGGAATTTTGAGTGAAAAGTAGTTTTCACAGGGTGATTTTCAGATTTCATTTTTACTGTTAACTGTTCTTTTAAAAATAGTGTAGCATTCGTAACATTTGTATTTCTTGCCAGTATTTTTCTAATGTTCTATACACTCTTTTTTGTTATATAATAAAGAAATTTTAAAAAATCACTAATGAAGAATTTCAAGGCAATTTTATTGGCATTGCTACAACAGCTATACAGCAGCAGTGTAAAATTCTCACTGGATCTTTGCCTTCATTTCAAAAGTAGGCAATATCTTAGTTGCTATCTCCTCACTGAGATACAATATCTGACACCTACAATTTAAAGGAGAAAGGGTTTTTTTTTGTTGTTTTTTTGTTTTTTTGTTTTTTTTTCCAGCACCGGGGATCGAACTTGCAGCCTCGCACCTGCCAGACAGGTGCTTAAGCTGCTGAGCCAAACTCCCGGCCCTGGTTTTTTGAGGCAGGGTCGCACTATGTAGCTCAGGCTGGCCTTGTGCTCACATTGTAGCCCAAGCCGGCCTCGAACTCACAATGCTCCGCCTACCTCAGCCTCCCCTGTGCTGGGATTAAAGGCGTGCTCCACCACGCCCGGCAGGAGAAAGGGCTTATTTTGGCTCATGATTTTAGAAGCATCAGTCCACATTCAGCAGGGTTAAACACAGACAGGATGGTAGAAGGCCCTGGGAAGAAAAAAGCTGTTTTTATCAGAGAAACCAGGAGTTAGAGAGAGAAAGGAGGGGCCAGGGAAGGAGATAAACCCTTCCAGTTATGGCCCCCAACCCAGTGACCTGCTTCTTTGGACCAGATCCCACCTCCCAACGGCAAGTCACCTATATCAATCCCCACCTTCCAAAAGCCCTGCTTAGGAGCACAGGAGGTCTTTGGGGGACATTTTTGATCTAAACCACAATAAGCACTGAGTATGCTCTGGCTTTTTTTCCCATCAAAATCAAATACAAAGTCACTGGTTCTCTATCCTCTCATGCTGCTAACAAAGACTTAAGGTTATGAATTCTTACCATATGTTTTCTATCTGTACCTGTGAAGGACCACGGAAGAAGTGTATTTTTCAAAAGAAGAGGGTAAATTGGGGCTTTCTTGTCAAGAAAAACTACCATTATAAAGCACTACTTGCTTTCTAAATTGCTGTAATTAACTAATAGCAAATATTTGTGCCCTTCCTCCATATTAAGCATCTAGTTTAATGTGTGGTACCAATTTATCCCCACGTGCATTCTTTTAATTTGTGTGTCTTTGCCATATACAAAAATTGTAGATACAGGCTGCAAATGTAATGTTCCAGGAAATAGCAAAATTTTTCTATAAAGGACCAGAAAATACTTTTTTTTTTTTTTTTTTTTTTTGCTGGCCACACATCTCTGTGACATTTGCTCAACTCTGTAGTACTGGGGTGATAACAATCATAGACAATATGTAAACAAATGAGCATGGTTCTGTTTGAATAAACCTTCACTTATGAAATACAATTTTCACATATTATGAAATAGTCTTTCACATTTTTTTCTAAAATTAAAAAGGCATAATTCATTCTTTGCAATGTGTACAAAAACAGATGGCAGGCTGGAAGTGACCCATGGAGGATTTGGTCCATAGTTCTTGGAGTCCTGTTACGATCCAACATCAAACTAAATATCACTATATTTAAAGCTTCAGAGTAAATTGTGCCTGTGCCTCCACTATAGATCTGTTTTAGAATTTGGAGGAGAGACAGGGATTTCCAGCTAACTATAAAATCCTTTGGAATACAATTTCTTATTTAAAATCTAAAATTGAGAAAGTAATTGTTCTAAATCCGATAGCCACTAGCACTAAGCCCCAATTAACAGAGCCATATGAAATTGTATCTTAATAAACTGACATAAACAATAGACATTCACATGTTTAAATTTTTAGAATAAAAGTTAACTAGCTACAATCTTATTCTGGAATTTTAAAATTCACAATAATGTTAAAAAGTTTAATAAAGTATCCATATATCATTTTAAAAAATGTGTCATCAAATATATTTATTTTTAAGCAAAAGGGAACCAACACAAATGGCTTGACCTTGGAATTTCTAGGGGTTTTTTCAAAACCTTAAATCATCTTTAAAGATAACAAACAATTGGAAGTAAAACCACTATGACTTCATTATAGTGGCTTTTTATCCCATTAATGACTGAACTGAAATTGTCAGCCAGTGTCAGAGTGGGACCATATGCTAGCAAGTTTCAGTCCCTGGAGACAACTTAACATATCACAGTACTTGCTCCTCAACCTCCCAATCCTAATAGCATCTTAGTATATATTGGTGCTTTCTGAATATTAAAAAATCCCGGCTTTTATAAGTTTCCATTTAAATTTTTTAAATATGAATTTCATCTATGAGTCTCTCATAATGTTAGTAATGATAACAAGATTTTTTTCTTCAGTGTTTGAAATCTGTATATGTTAAGGAAAGAAATATATATATATATATACATATACATACAGTTTTCCTTGTATGTTACAATAAGCTTCAAATACAACATATTGAATCCTATAAAATGTTTTTCTTCCATAGATTTTTAGATATTTCTTACAGATCTTATCATTTCTCATGTTTTAAATTTTTGAAATTGAATTCTAACTACCCATAGGTACCACAAAAATTAGTAGATAAACTATATAGATAATTATTATAAGTAGCTTGGCTTTCTTTTTAAAAATTGTTTTAAACTTAGTCCTGAGACAGTTGTACCTCTTTAAACCTGTATTATAAAACAGTTGGACAAAAATTAGTGTTTTTTGCACAACTAGAGCATGAGTTTATTTGTACATTCAAATCAAACCTAGGTTAAACAATTTATTTGTCAGCTATGTTTAAAAAACATTTTAAAAGTATAGAGGTGGAGTCTACAGGGAAAACTGGATATCCACATATGAAAGAATGAAAGTTAGACCCATATCTAGCACTTTATACAAAAATTAACTCAAAATGGGTCAAAGATCTAAACTTAACTGGTAAAACTACAAAACTCTGAGAAAAAACAAAAGGAAAGTTTCTCAATGTTAAATTTGGCAATTATCTTGTTTATGACAAAAGAAAAATAAATAAAATGATTGTGAAAATTAAAAACATTTGTGCATCAGACGATAGTAAACAAAGTAAAAAGGTGACCCAATCAATAGAAGAAAATACTAGCAAATTATGTATATGGCAAGGAATTAATGCTCAAAACATATAAAGAAATCCTAAAACTCAACATTTGTTTTTAGTACATGTTTGTGGTACTTGCATTATACTATCATCTTGGGGAGTGGGTACATGTACATAATATGACTTGCTTCCTTTTTTAAAAAATTCCTTTCCCCATCCCTCTCCCCTCCCTCCCTCAACCAATGTTTTAAAACTACAGTTCAAAATACTGGCCAAAGACCTGATCACACAGTTCTCCAAAGAAGATATACAAATGGGGAAAAAAGTATGTGTAAAGATGTTCCACATCACTGATCATTAGGGAAATGAAAATCATTCTGAGAATAGCACTCAAGAAGTTTCACAGGTGGTTCCTGTCTATTTTTTAACTCAGCTCATATCAGTCTCTCTCATTACTTATGCTGAAGTAATACTAAACAATTCACAGTTCTTTCAGCACATTTGTCTGCTTCAGTTCTCTTACAATGCCTGAGTGCCCTTTTTTCTTTTCCTATTTACTTGGTGAACTCCTATTAATTTTTTGAAACCCAGCTTAGACTTTAATTTCCCCAGGAAAAGTTCCATGACCTAGAGTTAATTACTCCCTCTTTTGGCACTTATTTCATTATACTCATTAATTTATTCAACAAATTCAATTACATTTGACAAATCGTTACTGACCACTTACTATGTGTCAAGTATAGTGTTAAGAAATCTCATCATCATTGGTGTCATCATGAACTCACACAGAGTTCAACATATAACAGGCACTCTCCCAAACAATTTACATTTGTTAATTAATTGACTTGAGCAACAGCTCTGTGAAGTAGATATTCCTACTATATCATTATGTAAATGAGGAAACTGAATCCCAGAAAGGTTAAGGAATTTGCCTATGGTCCCCTATGTAGTCCAACTTTAGAATGCATACACAAGGAAGACTTTGTCCCTTCACTAACAGAGGTAACTAACAACTGATTCAAGAAAAAGTAAGAATTTTTAAACAACTGGATTAACATAGGATTTGGTACTATATGGTACTTGGACCCAAGTCCAAAGTGGAGGATAGCTAATTGCCCTTCCAACTTTCCTGCAATGCACACTTTGGGACATACAGACTAGAATTAAAAGTTGCAGTGTGTTGTAGTCAGGGGTTACAAGGGGAACAATTACATACAGGACACAGAATTTATAATACTGTTTTATGATGGTCACCCAGAGTTAAACACAAGAAAATGCAGGAAAATCTGTCCACAACACTAAAGACCCAGGATATTCAGCCAAGGGCCTGGATCCCACCACAATGTCATACATGAGTCCAGCTAAAGACCCAGAGCCTATAACAATGCCTCCTGCAAATCCAACTGGAAATCTAAGAGCCCACGATAAGGACTCACACCAGTCTATTTTATGGATCTGCACTGGGAAAGCCAAAGGTCAGCGGTGGAAACTAGAAAGTCTATGCCAGTGGGGTGAAGGAGCTGGGCAGTAGGTTGAGGGTTCTACAGTGGAGCTGAGAAGTCACACTCAAAATAAGAACCAGAGCTCCCCTGAGAAGTACCACAGTCATCCTCAGCGACAACGAGGTCCTGAGCTCCTCCAATGATGAGAACAGTCCAGTACAGGTCAGGAAGCCCAGCGTGACAAGCTTCTCCAGCACACATCTGGAACCAGGAAGCGATGTTGGATGCGAGGAGCAGAGCTCCCCCAAAGTGAACCGCAGCCCCCATCAGTAACTAAGTCCCGAGTTCCTCCCATAATAATGGCCAAATTCATACTGGGGAAGGCAGCATGACAAGTTCCTTCAGGAGAACGAACAGCTCAAAACAGCAACACTTAATAAGAGAACCCAACTTTCTTCAGGTGGGCCATCAACACGTAGCACCATGCTGATGTAATTCAGCTGGTGTTAAGTTGACCACCAGTTTTTAATCCATAACACAGTGTATCTTAGTGGTTAAGCTTTCACTTTACATGTACATGGCCCTAGGTTCTACCTTAGCACTGCACAAAAACAAAAAACTTAACACTGAGTTCCTACTTGTCTATTGTTGGGTGAACTTTCCAGTCAAGTTCATTTTTTAAAAAAACACGTTTCTTTATTTATCTGAATGAAATTTAATTTGCCTCTGAGCCACCATTCTGCTGAGATGGTAGGAAATTTGTTCTCTTTATCCCCTCAAACTCTTTCAGAAAGGTTTGAGTAGTTACCTCATGTACCACCATAGCAGTAAGGATGCTACTTGTTACTGATGAGGTGCTCATGGTCCATTCCACCCAGTCACCACTCCTGGGTTGATTGGATGAACATCTTTCTAGGCCTAGGAGCAGCCTTCCAATATGCACTGTCAGTTATTCTCCACTCAAGTCTTCCACTTCTAGCTCTCTCATGAACAGGATCTACCAACCTGTTTTCATCCCTTTTTGAAGCAACTATTCCTTCCCCCATCTTATTTTTCTTTTTCTACAGACATTTAGAATAATCTAAGATTAAAGCAGCACAGATATCTTTTCACTTGCTAATTCCTTCTTCTTCTACTTTCTTTTCCTTCTGTTTCCCTTTCTACTCCCTAGCCATTCCCTATACCTTAACTTTGAAAACGGAAAATTCAAAACCATTAGTTTAACATATTTATTGGCTTTTCTGTGACATTGTTTGGAAAAGGGTCTAATATAGCTCTGTTTTGAAATAAATTGCCTAAAACAATTGCAAAACTTTCTCATTCTTTTGAAATAAGGTTACTTTCAACTTCCAGCGTGAGCTAGTTCTGTTTCTCCTTCCTGAAATTCTTAACTGTCTCCTTTGGAAGTGGAAGAAAGAGAGAGTGAAAAACAAAACAAAACAAAAAACAAAACAAAACAACTGTTGTGGAATTCAAGAGTATGGAGAGACCACAGGAGAAACCGGAGAATTTATTTAGGTGTACCCCTGACTCAGCAGATGCATGCCTAAAAAGGAAGAACTCCAAAAAAAGAAAGGGTTCTGGTTTTATGTATGTTGCCAAAGGAGTTGGTCTTTGGCATGGAACTTGTAGGTGGACAAGCAAGTTCATAGAAGCAGACAGTTTTTCAACTTAGCATATTTTGAAGACTTTGCTTGGGCAAAACAGGATGATATGAGAACAGGAGGTTATGAATCTTTACTGACAGGAACAAGTTACTTAATAGAGCAAAGAACAACAGTCACAGGAATTAGAAAACCTGAAGGGAATTGTTCAGGTTGGGAAAACTTGTTTTCCTCCTTTTAAAGTTATGATTCACTACTAGATAAAAAAAACTTTTTCCTCAAAAAGTGAGCTCAACTAGGTAAGATAAAAAATTCAATATACATTGATGGTTGCAAGAAAAGGTGCCAAGCCTTAGTAAAACACGTATTCTGTGACTAACAATGAAGTAGTAGAATAAAAGAAATCCTTAAAAGATAGGGTCTTTCTTCTAAGATTTTAGTCTAATTGGAATGTGAAGTGCTCAGAAAAGCAATGCAAGTCAGAGAGTGTGACAAAATATTTAATAAGAAACAATTATTCAATATAGTAAATTAGGAAACAAAACAACATGTGATAAAATTATTTTTGATCACTATAAGGTTTAACCATGAGCTGTGGAAGGGATGGATCTTAGGCTGGGAGATCTAGAGAAATGAAAAGCTCACGAATTTTGAGATAAAGGTAGAAACAAAAGATAAAACAAGAAACATGCACACAAAGACCTGGAGGCAAAATAAACATGCCATGAAGGAAAATTGGTGAAGGCACTGGCCTAACTCTAAGGAAGACTGTGCGTATGTCATTATCAATATCCATAAATAATGATTATTAAAATGCAACAATCAATACACTTCTAATGGCTTGCTCTATCCTTAAGTTCAACCCTAACATCAGGACATGGATCACAAGTGGATCCTCTGCTTGAAAACAAAGCTCTCTGCTATCATAAACTCAGCATCAATGAAGAACTCAAGAAGCAAGTTTAAACTAAGAGAAGACAGTTTATTTGAAGGTGGAGAAAAGGGGAAGAGAAAGACACAATAGATAACTATTCAATCAGTAGGGAGCATTGGAAAGCAAAGTACTTGTGGATTCTGGTTTGGGGCTTGTTTTTATTGAGATCCTTGTCCCATGTAGGTTCCTGAAACCTGATTGGCTCCATGGTGGTCTTTGGTTCTCCCCTTGGATTTCTTCTGGTCATAGGGCCTTCCCCGTTGTTCTTTGGAAGCTAGGATGATGGATGGGAGGTTTTGGGACAAATAGTTTAAAATAAGTATTAAATAAAGGGTCTTATGCTGATCACACTACTTGGGACTTCCCTGAGTTTAATTTCTTTGTCTTTGTTTTTCTAATTGCCTAATCTACAAAAGCAGAAGCTATATCCCTTAGTAATTCTCTCCACTAACTTCTAATACTGCTCAAGGAGGCCTTCATCCTATCCTCTCCCTAGCTAGGCCCCTCCCACCTTGCTCCTATACAACCAACCATTTGAAACCTGAATTCTCACTTCATTACTTTCATAGCCATTTATTAAGTTCCTACTATGTGAACAACAATGTACTGGGAATTAAGGATGTGATCATAGGGAAAGGGGGAGAAAATACCAACTGTTGATTAAATGAGCTAGCAACCTCAGAGGTTAAGCACTTGATGTATCTTTTATACTTTATGTAATTTAATCTATATAGAAAAACCAAGCATTTTATCCATTTTACATTTTTTTATTTTAAAAAACAAAACAGAAAAATAGCATAGAAATAATACAGAAGTTAAAAAAAAACAAAAATCAACACTAGTTGATATATTGCATATTGTTATCTTAGAAGTAGTTGTTCAGTTACAAGATCCAGGCATAAAATATGATCAAGCAATCAAACGATGACAGCACACACTGTTCTTTTTGATAAACAGAGATTAGTAGTATAGTTATCTATCTTGTACATATATACATACATACAGTTATACATGTATACCTACATATATATAATCTTTTCCTTTCTTCCATTTCTCCTTTCTCCTATCCCAGTTGTTCTTTCCTTTTGAGCACTTTCTTTACTTTTCATTATTACAATATCTGTTGTACATTTTAGAACTTAATTACTCTTTCAGTTTTTTATTATTATTATTTATTTTTTATACTAGGGAGACAATACGAAATTTGCAAATGTGAATCTGACTTATTTCACTCATGAGTATAGTCTCAAGTTTCCTCTATTCATTTATAAAAGCCTCAAGATTATCCTTTTTTATAGCTGAGTAATATTCCATTGTATAAAATACCACATATTGCCGGGCGTGGTGGCGCACGCCTATAATCCCAGCACTCGGGAGGCTGAGGTAGGAGGAGCGTTGTGAGTTTGAGGCCGGCTTGGGCTACAACGCGAGCACAAGGCCAGCCTGAGCTACATAGTGCGACCCTGCCTCAAAAAAAATCAGGGCTGGGAGTTTGTCTCAGTGGCTTAAGAGCCTGCCCCGGCAGGTGTGAGGTTGTGAGTTCAATTCCCGGTGCCGCAAAAAAAAAAAAAAAAAAAAAAAAAAAAAAAAAAAAAAAA
>RJWM01004512.1:0-85125 GCA_004363535.1 Dasyprocta punctata | reverse complement strand
CCATTCTTTTTGGAGTGAGATGAAATCTCAGTGTTGTTTTAATTTTCATTTTTCAAATGACCAGTGATATTGAGCATGTCTTCATGTATTTATTTGCCATTTGTATTTTTTCACCTGAGAAGTGCGTGTTCATTTCAGATGCCCATTTTTGGATTGGGTCTTTGAATTTGGGGGGGCCTGATGTTTTTCAATTCTTTATATGTTCTAAACAAAAGTCCTTTGTGTGAGGGACAGTTGACTAAAATTCTTTCCAATTCTGTGGGTTTTCTTTTCACCGTGTTGGTGATTTCTTTTGAGGTGCAAAAACTTTTTAATAAGAAGAGATTCCAGTTGTTGATTCTTTGAGGTAATTTCCATG
Source organism: Dasyprocta punctata (assembly GCA_004363535.1). Classification (NCBI taxonomy): domain Eukaryota; kingdom Metazoa; phylum Chordata; class Mammalia; order Rodentia; family Dasyproctidae; genus Dasyprocta; species Dasyprocta punctata. The sequence continues at coordinate 84,767 of RJWM01004512.1, read as the reverse complement.
AGGTTTGTGTTTTGTTTGTGAACTCTTTGCCTACCCCTATCTTCAAGATTTCTACCTAACTTGTCTTCCAGTAGATTTAGTATTTCTATTTTAATATTTAGATCTTTGATCCATTTTGACTTTAGTTTAGTGCATGGTGATAGGCATGGGTCTAGTTTCAGTCTTAGGCATGTGGAAAGCCAATTCTTCCCACACCATTTATTAAAGAGGCTATCTTTCTTCCAGTGAACATAGTTAGCCTCTTTGTCAAATATAAGGTGGCTGAGTGTTTTTGTAGTTGTATTTGCATCTTCTAATATGTTCCATTGATCCTCAGGTCTATTTTTTTTTTTTTGCCAGTACCATGCTGATTTTATTGCTGTAGCTTTGTAGTATAATTTCAAGTCAGTACTTGAGATGCCTTCTGCCTTGCTTTTGTTGCCCAGGATTGCCTCTGCTATTCTAGGTCTCTTCTGTTTCCAAATGAATTTTAGGAATGTTTTCTCTAGATCTGTAAGGTATGTTAATGGTATTTTGATCGGGATTGCATTAAATCTGTAAAACAGTTTTGGAAATATGGCCATTTTCACAATGTTGGTTCTTCCTAACCAACAACAAGGGATATCTTTCCATTTTCTGACATTCTCTTCAATCTCCTTCTTTTCAGTACTACAGTTTTTAGCATCCTCTTCAATCTCCTTTTTTAGAGTACTATAGTTTTTTACATCCTCTGTTAGGTTGATTCCTAAGTATTTCATTTTTTTTTTTTTTGATGCTATTGTGAAAGGCATCATTTCCATAAGTTCTCTCTCAGTGAGTTTGTGGTTTGTGTACAGGAATGCTATTCATTTTTGAGTGTTGATTTTGTATCAAGCTACACTGCTTATTAACTCAAGTAGTCTTTTGATGGAGTTTTTAGGGTCTTCTATGTAGAGTATCATGTCATCTGAAAATAGTGATGATTGAACTTCTTCCTTTCCTTCCTATCCTTATTCTTTTTATTTCTCTCTTGGCTAATTGCTGTAGCAAATGTTTCCAGAAATATATTGAATAGGAGTGGTGATAGTGGACATCCTTGTCTTGTTCCTGATTTAAGAGTGAAAGCTTTCAGTTTTTGTCCATTTAGTGTAATGTTGGCTGTTGGTTTGGTATAGATGGCTTTTATCAGATTGAGGTAGATATCATCTATTCTGAGTTTCTGTATGGTTTTTATTATGAGTAAGTGTTGGACTTTATCAAAAGCTTTTTCTGCATCTATTGAGATGATCCTGTGATTTTTGTCTTTGGCTGTGTTGATGTGGTGTATTACATTTATTGATTTGCGTATGTTAAACCATCCCTGCATTCCTGGGAAAAATTTCACTTGGTCAAGATGTATAATCTTCTTGACAATTTGCTGCAGTCTATTTGTCAGTATTTTATTAAGAATTTTTGCATCGATGTTTATTAGGGAGATTGGCCTATAGTTCTCCTTTTTGGTGGGGTCTTTCTCTGGTTTTGGTATCAGAGTAACACTTGACTCCAGGAGAAAGTTAGGGAGGTTTGCTTCCCTTTCAATTTCATTGAAGAGTTTGAGGAGTATTGGTGTTAATTGTTCTCTAAATTTCTTGTAAAATTCAGCAGTGAACCCATCGAGACCTGGGCTTTTCTTTGTTGGTAAGTTTTTAATCACATTTTCAATTTCAGTAGCTGGTACTGAGTTATTCAAAATTGTTTCTAGGAATCTGTTCATTTCCTCTGTGTTTTCTGCCCTATGTGAACAAAGATTTTCAAAGTAGGTATTCATGATCTTCTGAACTTCCATGGGATCTGTAGTAATTTCACCCTTTTCGTTCTTTATTACATGAATTTGAGTTTTTTCTTTCTTTTTCTTGATAAGGTTGGCTACAGGTTTATCAATTTTATTCATTCTTTCAAAGAACCAACTCTTTGATTCATTAATTCTTTGTATTGTTTTCTTAGTCTCAATTGCATTAATTTCTGCTCTGATCTTTATAATTTCCTCTCTTCTATGAACTTTGGGTTTAACTTGCTCTTCTTTTTCTAGAAGCCTGAGGTGTAGCAATAAGTTGTTTATTTGTGCTTGTTCTGTTTTTCTGATGTGGCAATTCATTGTTATACATTTCCTTCGTAGCACTGTTTCCATTGCATCCCACAAATTTCCATACGTTGTAAGTGCATTTTCATTTAATTTTAGGTATTGTTTAATTTCTTCTTTAATTTCACCTGTAACCCGCTGGTTATTCACGAAGTTGTTATTTAATTTCCATGTGTTTATGTAGGTTTTGCAGTTTCTTTTGCCATTAATTTCCAATTTCAGTGCACCATGGTCAGATATTATGCATGGGATAATTTCAATCCCTTTGCATTTATGTAAGTATGTTCTATGGACTAGTATATGGTCTATTTTACAGAACGTCCCATGTGCAGCTGAGAAGAATGTGTATGCTGATGTGGGTGGGTGGAACACTCTGTAAACATCTATTAAGTTCATTTGTTCACAGGTTTGATTCAGTTCTGTTATTTTCATCAACTTTTTGTCTAGTTGATTTATCTCTTTGTGACAATGGGGTATTAAGGTCCCCTGTTACAATTGTGTTATTGCATATTTGGTTTTTCATGTCTAATAGTATTTGTCTTATATGGTTTGGTGCTCCTTTATTTGATGCCTATATATTTATGATTGCTAGCTCTTCCTCTTGAATTTTTCCCCTAACAAGTATGTAGTGACCTTCTTTATCTCTTTAGATCATTTTTGGTTTGAAGTTCACATTGTCTGCAAACAGAATGGATACCCTTGCTTTTTTTCTGGGATCCTGTCACATGGAATATTGTTTTCCATCCTTTGACTTTTAGTCTACGAGTTTCTGTTTGAGTCAAATGTGTTTCTTGTATACAGCATAATGTTGGATCTTGTTTCTTGATCCATTCTTTCAACCTATTTCTGCTAATTGGTGAATTGAGGCCATTTACATTGATGGATATAATTGATATGTACTGGCTCAACTTTGTGATGTTACTTTCCTGTTGTTGGTTTCCTGCTTTCCCCCCTTGTTTAATTGCTTGCCCTGCCTGGTGGTTTCTTTCTGTTGTTGTTATGGAAATTGCAGTCATTTTTGTTTCTCTCTAGTATGTCTTTCTGTATGCTTTCTAAGATTAGCTTGGTAGACATGAATTTCTTCAGTTGTTCTTTGTCATGGAAGTATCTTATTTCTCCATCAATTTTGAAAGAAAGTTTTGCAGGGTACATCAATCTAGGTTGAAAGTTGCTTTCTTTCAGAGCTTGAAATATTTCACTCCAAGCTCATCTTAACCTGAAGGTTTGTGCTGAAAAGTCTGCTATGATTCTAATAGGCTTTCCTTGATAGATGAGTTGTGTCTTTTCTCTAACAGCTTTAGTATTCTGTTTTTATGCTGAACTTTAGGGATCTTAATTATTATATGTCTGGGTGTAGATTTGATTATGACTGTTTGGCATTCTATATATCTCACTTATGTGCATATCTGATTCTTTTCCCATGTTTGAGAAATTTTCTGCTATTACTTCTGTGAATAGTTTTTTATGTCATTTGTGTTGATTCCTGAATTTTCTTTTATGCCTATCAGTCTTATATTGCTTCTCTTTGCATCATCTTGAAGCTGTTGTTACTTCATGCTCCCTTGTTATTTTTAAAAGTTCTTTCCTTTCATGATTACTAACTGTGATCCTGTCTTTGAGGTCTGAAAGTCTATCCTCAGCTTCATTCAAATGGGTTCTGGAGCTTCCAATGCGATTTTTTATTTCCTGAATATCTCTTTGAATTTGTTTCATGCATTGTATTTCTTTCCTAAATTGTTCATTCAAGGTTTCCATCATTTTCCCATGATCCTGTTCTTTTCTTCATCTGTGTCTTCTCTAACTATACTGAGCAGTTCCTTTATTAAGGTTGTCATTTCTTTCTTTACCTGTGAGATTATTTCTAATCTGATTTCATCTATAGCCTCATGGATTTGTTTCTTTATTTCATTTGCTATCTTTTCAGAAATTTCAGGTGTATGACTTCTAATGTCCTCTATTTCAGTGTCTCCTGTACTTGTTCCTGATGGACTGGATGTTTGAGATTGCATTTTGCTTTTTCATTTTGTCATTTTCACCTTTTGGGTTAGTATTTTGGTATTTTCAGTCCCACTAGTCTCAACTGACTGTCATTTTTGTCTTAAGGTTCTACTCTATGCGTGGCGTTTGCCCAATTGTTGGGTCCCATAATGAAGGGGAAGGACCAGTCACCTGAATTCCTCCTGCAGGTCCTGTTGGGTGAGTCCTATATTCTTTCTAGGCTGTGTAGCCTAGGAGTATTGAATTAAGCCAACCCTTAGCTCCTATTGTTACTGAGGCTTTAGGCTGTTCCAGGCTGCCAGATCTACCTGGCTATATTGTATGCCTCGACTGGGACCCTACTGTGTCACTGGGGGTCTCCTAGGCCCTTTTAAGTTCCTCTGGGTTGGGGGAGGCCTTGTCAGAACTCTCCGCAACCCACCCAGTGTTGTCTATATGGGAGGACTCACCCACACTCTTGATGGGCTCGCCAAGATCCTACAGCTGGAGGGGAGGGTTTGCTGCTGCTCTTTTTTACCCACTGAGGTCCTCTATTTGAGGGGGAAACTCACTGCACTGTCACAGGCCTGCTGAGGTCCTCTGTGTGGGTGAGGGGTTGCTGAGGCTTCCACCAGCCTACCAGGGTTCTGCAGGTGGTGGAAGGGGATCTCTGATGGTCTTTCAGCTGCTGAGGTCTCCAGGATGGTGGAGGAGTTGTGACTGGCAATCTCCCCAGCCTGAGGTCTCTGGGGGTAGAATAGGAGGGGCTGCCAATGATCCTGCCAGCCCCCAAGGTCTCCAGGGTGAAGGAGAAAGGGCTGCCAACAATCCTGACTGCTGCAGAGGTCTCCAGGTTGGAGGAGGAGTGGCAACCTTTGATCCTGCCAGCCCTGAGCTCTCCAGGGTGAAGGTGGAGGGCCTGCTGATGATCCCGCTAGCTACAGAGATCTCAGAGGTGAAGGAGGAGGGGTTGCCAACAATCCCACTGGCTGCAGAGCTCTCCAGGGTGGAGGAGGAGTGGTGACCAATGATCCCACTGGCCACAGAGGTGCCCCTCCATTTTACATTTTTAAAATAAAGAGACTGTCAAAAATACTGAGTAACATGTCCATCTTAAAAACAATTGAAGGCACAAGATGTGATCATTCAAATTACTGTACACTTAATATAAAAGACATAATGAAGTTAAATACACAAAATGGTTTTTAAACTCTATATAAGTAATTACATAATTAATGGAGGAAATAACTGCAGGATTAATGACTGATTGTAATCAAAGGCTTTGTAGATTAATGTGACCAATTTCTAAATAGTGGTTTTCCCCCTTGGTTGTACATTAGAATCAAATGTGGGAACTTTAAAAGGTGCTGATGCTCAGATCCCTCCCACAAAAATCCTGATGCCATTGATCTGGGTTGCAAGCTGACCTTCAAAAATCCCTCATGCAGTTCCAACATCTAGGCATGAATGAGAACCATTGTTTTCCAGTCATACTTCCGAGATTTTACAGTTTATGCAGAGAATTGTATAGTACAATCTTTGAAATTCAAAAAGATATAGCTAACACTAGCTTCATATTTGGCAAAGAAAGGCAAACTGGTACTGCTAATGTTCACATTTCACCATGATGGAAATATTGAGAGGGAAACCTTGACAAAACAGAAGCCTGAGATGGAAACTTTCCACAACAAACCTGGAGTAGATGTTTTTGATGAGGAACTATGATATCTCTTGAAACACAAAGCTTTGGGCAATGGTTGTATTTTATGCACCCCCAAACATGTGTAGCATAAGTAGTTTGATAGTTTACAAAGAAAATAACAAGTGCAAAATATCACAGAGAAATTATCTTAGATGACTGGCACTGGAACTCATAAGAGATCATTTATAGCAGAGGAAAAACAAAATGTTTCTGTCCTGGGTACTATGCAAAAAAATTATGGTGCACACTGGTGAGCTGACAGATGAACAGGCAGGCACAGTATCACAAAGATGTACTATGTCAACAGGAAACAAAAAAGATGTCCGCTGTGTCTTATAAGAAAGTACAGGAAAACAAAACATACATACTGTTAAGACATGTATCACAATGGCCTCCCCGAAGGCCTCATACAGTCAGGAATGCAGGTTTCTAGAGTTTGTGATTGATTCACACTCCAATGCTGAGATTAGGGTGTGAATGCTACACCCACCCTAAAACAAGTAACTTGCATACAACATAAGGGATGACAAGAGGCTTGTCTATTTTGCCCTCTCTCTCATTGTATTTGCTGTATTCTGCCACCATGAACTATTGCCTCTCTGCCATGTGCCACCCTACCTTAGAGCCACCTGATTATGGACTGAAACCTTTACAAACTGTGAGCTAAATAAATGTTTCTTTCCTTAATTTTGGAAATGACTAAAACACATACTATCAGCATAGTTGATACTTGTGTATGGAATGTGCAGTTGTCATGTGTGAAGAATGCCTTGGGTGTGGCAGTTGAAGCAAAGCTTATTTCTCTGGTAGCTTTTTGTTTGTGTTTACACTGTAGTTTATACAGGTTTTTACTTTTTATGTTATCTTTTAGGTTTTGTAAGCAAGTAAACAGCTGATATGAAAATGTTAATGTTTATTATAAACCCTCAATACATACTTGATATTTTAGTTCATTGACATCTTATTTCTCTGTTAAGCACATTTTGTACAATATAGTAGGAAGCTCCTGACAAAACAGGAAGGGAGGTAACAAGACTGGCACATAGGAAAGGAAAACAAAGCACATGTGCTGTCATTGTAAGTGAAACTAGTGCATGGAACATGCAATTGTCATGTGTAAAGACAGCACTGGGTGTGACAATCAGAGCAAAGCTTATTTTTTTTTTTGGTAGAGTTCTATTGGTATTTTCATTGTAGTTTACATAGGAATTTACTTCTGATGTTATCTTCTAGGTTTTGTAAGGAAGTACACACCTGATATGAAAATGTTTATGTGTATCCCAAAAGCATAATACATATTAATTTAAGAATTTATTTTGTTGATATTCTATGTTAACTACACATTGTGTAATATAATAAGCACCTCCTGACAAAACAGCAAGACCACTGAGATGTCAAATATGTCTTACAAAAAGGCAAGGAAAACAAAAGACATGCTGTCAGTGTAAGCAGTGTGTGTATGGAACATGCTGTTGTCATGTGTACAGACAGCCTTAGGTATGATAATTGAAGTAAAGATTTTTTTGTAGAATGCTATTGGTATTTTCATTGTAGATAATACAGAAAAAATTTTTTTGATGTTCATTTTTAGACTTCGTACACCAAAAAATTAGTTGATGATGAAAATTTTGCAATACTTTATTTTTGTGATTTTTCCTGTTAAATACTCATTGTTTAATATAATAAAACTCATAAAATTAAAATTAATAATTCATCAATAGAAATATTGTAAAGAATAAATGTGGGTCTGGCAGACAAAATTCTGCCTTGATAACAAAATGTCTTATGCTCCAAGGGCTACTCTATGAATGCATGGGTTAATCTGTGTAACTATTTGCCACTTTCTTAATTACTTTTCTTCCTTGACTCTCAAAGATTTCATATGAATCATAATCATTTCCTTCTAAACAGTCTAATTTACCTTCTGTGTGATAGTCACCCTTAAACTCAACTATTCTCTTTCATGTCTACATTCTTTCCACTAAAATATACTTGAGAAAATCATATCATTGTGCTGTCTGAGGTTACTGATACAAATTGCCAATGGGCACTCAACCCTTCAGGCAATATCACAGTCTTTCTACAGTTTACATGTCACTCTCGTATCTCTGACTTTCTTCTGAATGGTCCAACCTCTAACATCCTCTTTTTGCCTCGTTTTCAAATGGAGGACTAACCTCAGGTTGCAGTAAGAAAGTTGACGCAATCATATAGAACCTACCTTACCTCCCACACATACACATGTTATTTGCATCTGAATTTATCTTCTGTTTTTGCTCCCATTAAAAGGATGGGAATTTTTCTTTTCAAATATCTTTCTCCTTTTCTGTGCCTTGAATTCATTACTTCATCCTCCTGTCTAACTTTATTCCTTTGCAATAGACATAAATGAGATAATAGCGTTCCCTTACTTTAAAACTGCTTTTTTTTTTTTTTTTTTTTTTTTTTTTTTTTTTTTTTTTTTTTTTTTTTTTTTTTTTTTTTTTTTTTTTTTTTTTTTTTTTTTTTTTTTTTTTTTTTGTACCGGGAATCGAACTTACAGCCTCGCGCTTGCCAGGCAGGTGCTTGCATCACTGAACTAAATTCCTGGCCCTAAAACTGCTTCCTTTCATATTTACAATAAAAGCCAACTTCTCGCCCTGGTTTTCAAAGCCTGCACAGTTGGCTTCCTTCTAAATCTTCACCCTGAGATCATATTTCCTGTCACTCACTGTTCTTCCCCACACTTTTGACCCCTCAACCATACCATGTTCATTTCTATCTCCGTACATACTCTGTCCTTTTCCTGGGTAGGCTCTTTTCCCTATTGGCTCCTTCTTATCCAGATCTCTTCCCTGGGGGTCTTCCTTGACTATCTCATCAAGGGACCCTTCCTTGTCCCTAAAGTATCCTCCAAATTTACCTCCTTTGCAGTACTAATTAATGTACGTGGCTCAATTTTGCTTTCTTTATTGCCACTGCCTAACTGGAATTTAATTACTTACTTTTGAGACAGGGTCTCACTATGTAGTTCAGACTGGCATGGAGCGCACTATGTAGTCCAGGCTTCCCTCCAACTCCTTGCAATCCTCCTGCCTCACCTTCCGGAGTGGTGGGATTATGGGCATGCATTACCGCGCCCAGCTAACCGGAATTTTATTCAGTGATGGTTGACGTTTGTTTGCCGCTCTAAATTCAGGCTCCAGAAACCCGCCCATCTCAGAGGTAAGGGTCTATACACTGCCAACCTCAATGCCACCCTGGTCGTTTGTACCATAATGAAGTCACAAAGGAGCAACTTTTGGTTTGTTTGTTTGCTTGCTTCTAATGCGGGTAGGGCATTTAATGAAAAAAACAGGGAGCCAAGAAAGTTCCTTTTACCCACAGCATTCCTAATGTTTTGTGTTGCACAGTATAGGGATGTGACAGAATTCCAGGTCAGAGGCTTTCCTGAAAATAGGCTCGGCCTCTTAACCTTATCTGGACATTTACTTCTGAAATCGTTTTTGTTAGTTTTGTTTCTTAACCAGCTCCAGGATTAGGAAAACGCCCAAGCCTCTCGCGCAGGCGCCCTGGAGCTGATTTGGTGGCGCCGACGGCTTTCTAGCGCGCATGAGCAACTCGAAACAGGCGCGAAGGGTTGCGCAGGCGCACTTGACCCACTCGCTAGGTGGGGAACTCTAGGAGGCGGGGACCCAGGCATCTGGTGAGCCACGGAAGTCGTACACCTTTAAACAGTGAGTTTCCGTCGGTTCGGTCCATAGCGCGGGATTCTGAAGTATTAGGAACAAATTCTGAATGGAGACTTCAGTTTTGTCGCAATGGAGTTTATCCCTTTCGGCTTCCCTCCCCTTCAGAGCCGTCAGATCTCCGGCGGGAAAGTCGCGCGCCTGCGCAATAAGTACCCCGTTCAGCCTTGGGTCAGATGGCGGAAGGTCCTGTCCTGAACTCAGGACCCGCGCTCGCTGAAGGGTGACCATTAGTTCCCCTTCTCTTCTTTCGCCTTGCGTTCGTGGTCAGAACTGTATTAGTTTTCCATCAGTTTGTGTGAGGCTTTGGACGAGTCTCCTGGCTTTGAACCTCCAGGGTCTTTGGATAGTCAGTGGGCACATGATTTCCTTACGCAGCCTTTTCCCCATGGCAAATCACGCCCCCCTACACACACTTTTGCCTCCCTGCCGCACACCCTCCAGCTGGCAGGTGACCAGGCTCGCTGCCTCCGATGGCCCCAGACCTGGTCCCTTTCCTCTGCTGCCAGCTGCAGTCAAGGTTCCCCACTGGGAAATGCTCCCTGTGGCCCCCTGCTGGTTTGTCTGGAAGTTGAATGAAATTCAAATGGGAGTTCCTTAGGGCTAGTTTCTCTTTGGGAGTTTGGGCATCTGGTGTGAATTTTTAAATGTTTGCCCTTTTAAGAGGAATGGCACTGTTTAGTGCTTGGCTTAGTGAGTGATTAAACTTAACCTTCTCCAGTATTCTAATTTTGACAGCTGCTTTGCTTCCCCTGTGGACATAACCCCTTCTTGACATTTTGCATCCCAGTATTTTTGTGATGGAGGCATCTTTGGGGATTCAGATGGACGAGCCAATGGCTTTTTCTCCACTGTGCGACCAATTTCAGGCTGATGATTCTGTAAAAAAATATGAGCAGAATTTTAAGCTTTCAGGTATGTGTTTACTTCTCAACATGTACAGTTTTAAAGATGCACAGGCAGCCATTCTGTATTTTTTTAATTCTGCATTTTCGACTGCTTTAAAAAATAACATTGAAAAGGTGAACTGTATGTTTATATAGGAAGGAGCATTTTACAGATATATAAAGATCTAGATTTAAGATTGCGATCCTTTAAGAGGATTGTAAACCAATCTTAACATTTTACAGATAAAGATACTAGTAACTAAGTGTTAGAGGCTAAGAAAACACGAGTTTGTTGATTCCCAAACTAGAATCTGTCTTTTCATAGAGCTCCTCTTACCTCTCCTCACCACACTACGCTGTGTGGTTTTAGAAATTGACACTAGAAGGATTTCATTTTAATTATTCAAAAGCAGAATTCAAAATTCTACAAAAATGAAATAAATGTTCGTAGCAGTGATAAAGAATGATAATATACCATATAAGTGTAATTCATCAAGTGTTTCACCATAGTGCAGACCTTGGATTGAGAAGATGATTTAATACCAGATCTTCTACACTAAAGGGTGTATGTATCTTCATTCCTCCTCTATTACAGTGCTGGGACATAAGGAGCATTTAATAAATATTTTTTAAATAGAAGAATTCCAGTTGAGTGCTTTATTTTCCTCTAACAGGTAGCTAAATCTTTTCCACCTTTGTCTTAGGCAAATTTAATGCTTCTCCAAAAGATCCTAGTTTTGACCTTGGTTCATGATCTGTACTTTATATATACACTACAAAAGACCTGAACTCCACCCTAAAAAAGTACGACACCACATGCTTTTGCTTTCTGAATAAAACTAAATTCATTTGGGGTCAACTTGGGTACCCTTCTCAGTGTCCCTGTTTTTGGTGGTGAAAGTCACTGTTGTTTCAGTTACCACATTCAATTTCTTTGACTTGTGCTTTGTATTTGCTCCCTGTATCCAGTCACCCAACTGATCTTCTTTTTACTAGGTATGCTGGTGCTTTTCATTCCCTTTCTACCTCCTTGATTCCCATACACTTCGTTCTTGAATTAAAATCAAGTTTTTTACCATTCACTTCTGTCCCTGTCTCCATTTCATTTGTAATGCTGCTACTAGATTAACCTTAAAATACCAATTTCATCCATTTTCATAGATGCTGCCTCCCTTCCCTTCCATTCTTCTTGCAATTACCTATTTTTCACTGTTCAGCTTTTCCTTGTTAGTCCCTGAACATACAGTATAATAATGTGGTTATTATTCTTGTACTGTTTAGCACTCTACATTCTGTCTCTCTAGTTTGGCTTGTGATATATGTTGTGCATTATTAACTAGAGTGTATAAATGGATCAATCTGATTTAGTTTTAGCACTATGTTCAGGACAATGCTGTTCTTCTAATATTCTGAAAGTCCACAGGGAAAGAAAGAATTCAGTGGATTTTATTTTCAATTTTGAAAGTTTTGTAGCCTTTCACATAACCCAGCATTGGACATTATAAATAATGCCTGCAATAATATATAAAACATGCTGAAACTTTACCCATATGGTTCTTTTATTATATGACCCTTAATAAAAGCTATAGTTATATCAAAAACATAACTTCAGTAAAGAATAAAGATGATGAAATCCAGGCACATAACTGTCTCTTGATCTAATTGAGAAAGTAAATAGACTAGATCATAAGACAGTTATGTGCCTGGACCGCATCAGCTTTACTCGATATTGAAGTTATGTGTTTGATCAGATAATGGCACTTTTTACTTATCTTTGCATTCCCAGAACCATACAGGGTCCAGCACATAGTAGGTGCTTGAAAGACTTGAATGAAAGACTTAATGCAAGGATATAAAGTATTTAGTGTTACGGATGAATAGGAGAGCCCTTTGTTTTGGGAAAGACGAGATCCTAGCCTGTTATTTGGTCTCCAGTTCTTCATGTTCTTCTGTCCCTTCAAGTCCCTTGAAGTCCATGTTCTGTGTGTCATTTTTGTGCTTAGTAACTTTCCATAACTTTCACTTGTATTTTGCTTTTCCCTTCCTCAGCTACATTATATTTTCTTATGTCCCCTCCTTCCCCTTTCCCCACTCTTCTCTGCCTTTTCTTTTTCAATGCTTTTACATATGTACTTCCTTCTTCCTAAATGTCTTCTTCCATTTTTGTTGCTTGATGAATGCTTCAGAACTTGGCTGTCATCTGAAGGCTTCCTGGCACCTTCAGAAGTATTTATCCTCCCCAACTCCGTGTCTCTTCTAGCTAGTACTTGCTGACAGTTATCACTGTTTTGAGAATAATAATGTCTGTCCCCTTTACTAGACTAAATCCTAGAGAATAGTAGCTGCACCTGTTTTTTTCATTTTTCAAATATGCCCATGGCCAAGCATTTATAGAAACTGTTGAATGAATAACTCCATAGACATCACTTATACCTCTGTGAAATTGGGAAAGTAATTTAACTTCTCTGAATAGGGTATCCATGTCTGGAAAATGAGGATTTTAAATCCTCTTCTGCCAGTATCACAGTGCTGTTATGAAGATCTGAAAAGATAATGCATGTGAAAGTGTTTTAAAAATGTCTTAAACTGTTACACTATGCAGAGTATTATAGTAACTTCAGGTAGCCTATACTTGACTTAGATCTTGTTGATAAAATCTCAAAATTTCTGTAGTTTCTTTTTGTATCCAGTTATTAGATTTTTTATTATTGCCTGTACTTATTTTAACCATGTATGTGCTTTGTAAAGAGTTTAAATTTATTTAGAAGTAGCAATTTTTCTGTTGTCCAAGATAGAAAATGCTACTGTTATTTGGGACAAGTCTTTTAAAATACTTTTTATATGCCCAGGGCTTTAATAGTCCTTCCGTTGGGGGGTATACTGTGGTTGTTCAATGCATAACTTTTGCAAACTTCAAGATTCTGTATATTTGAAGAAGGAAGTAGTTATGATGAACATTTCATTGTGTCTTTATTATGCCATCTAGTGACCATAGCATAAATTTATTTGCTTTTAATTTTTATTTTGGGTTTTGTTTATGTTTAGTTTTTTGTATTTTTGTTTTTAAGAGATAGAGTGTCAATATGTTGCCCAGGGTGGCCTTGAACTCCAGGGTTCAGGTAATGCTCTTGCCTCAGCTGCCAAAGTAGCTAAGACTATAGGCAGAGACTACTGTATCCAGCTTGTTACTTTTTAATTTTAGCCTCTTCATTTTAAAAGCCAAATATGCAATAATAATAGAGTTATTAGTCTGTAATTCCAGTGTAATAGATGTTTGTATGTGTAATTCTGGGACTGTCCTCTTTGTTAGTTAAAATAGGTAATGTGAGTCAGACTTCCTTGATGAGGTTTTAATCTTGTAGCTTTATTAAAACTTTTTTACTTATGATTACTTGTGTTAGAATTTATTTCATTGAATTTTTTTTAACTTTAAAAACTGTAAAGTATATGTTATTGATTGTAACTGTAAATTTTTGTGTCCTTGATAGGTGTTAAAAAAGACATTGAGAAACTTTATGAAGCCGTACCACAGCTTGGTAGTGTGTTTAAAATTAGGGACAAAATTGGAGAAGGTAATTTGGGAGTATACTTTTATTATCTTCATGAGTTTTTTCAAATATATTTTCCTTATATAATCTTGATTTTCATTACTTCTTGATCCTACTTTTAAAATGATTAAGACCAAGAGAAAATACTATAAATTATTGTAACACTTTTCTTTTTCCCCCTCGAAAGATGGAAAGTATAAATAATAAGTATTTACAGTGAAATGAACAGTTTTTTAATCTATTATGCCATTAAAATAGTTTGTTGATCTATTTTAGCATTGTTTCATTAAAAACTTTAAAAGTCAAATACTGAAAATTCTAATAAATTCTTTTATAGGCACTTTCAGCTCAGTCTATTTGGCCACAGCACAGTTACAAGTAGGACCTGATGAAAAAATTGCTCTTAAACACTTAATTCCAACAAGTCATCCTGTAAGAATTGCAGCTGAGCTACAGTGTCTCACAGTCGCTGGGTAGGCGATTTAAAGATATTTTAATTGAACTGGCTACATATACTGTATGATATTTTAAGGTAGATGCTTAATAGGAATGATCAGATTGTATATAAACTAAATATATTTCTTAGTTGTTTGCAGTTTGTTAGTATTTTGTCTCTGACTTTGCAGCAGTTAATTTATATTTTTTTAGAGGCATTTCCTTTGAAGCCCAGTGTGATTTCCTATTCTTGTGTCCCTTTTTTTGTAATCTTCTTGCCAAATCATAAACCTGGCTTCCATGGCCTGGATTTTTTTTATATGTGAGGAACTCAATTTTAACATCTCCATAACAATTGACAGCCTTAGCTAATTTTTTTTTTAGACAACAGAATCATTTGGTTATGCATTGTCATTTTCTCTCTGCTAAGTCATTCCTTTCAACATGAGGACATGATGTATTATTTTCCTGAGTTGTGTTTCCTCTTCCAGTTCCTCCATCACTTCTTTGCTCCCTTTCACAGCCAAGCGTCTAAAAATTACCTACATATACTATTTTCATTTCCATACTTTCTTTTCACAACACACTCACTATGCTTTCTTCTGGTTAGACTGAAACTGATTTAGTACACTGTAGAGTCAGCCATGACTCTAGCCATAACTTAACATAATTGACTTTTTTAAGCGTATGTGTTGCTAAAGCAAGCACTAATGGACACAAAATAATTAATGCATTTATAGGATATATGTGATGACTTGATGCATGTATATAGTGTGTAGTGATCAAATCAAGGGAAATAGCATTTCCATCTCCTTAAACATTTATCGTTTCTTTGTGTTGGGATTCTTCACATTTCTACTGGTTCTTTATAAATTGTAAACTATAGTCACCTTTCTGTGCTCTGGAACACTAGAGCTTTTTCCTCCTATCCAACTGTATTTGATTATTGTTAACCAGCTTCCATCTTCCCTGCTCCCAAACATTCCTAGCCTATAGTAATCAGCATTTTTATATACTTTTGTGAGATCAACTCTATTAGCTTTCATATATGAGGGAAACATGGTATTTGTCTTTCTGTGCCTGGCTTATTTCACTTAACATAATGTATTCCAGTTCCATCCATGTTACTGTATTTCATTTTTTATGACCAAATAATATTCCATTGATTATACAGATCACATTTTATCCATTTACCTATTGGACACCTTGGTTAATTCCACATCTTGGCTAATACAAATACTTCTGCAATATATTTGAGAGTACAGGTGTGATTTTGATACACAGATTCCATTTGGATATGTGTCCAATAATAGGATTACGGAATCATGTGGTAGTTCTATTTTTAGTGTTATATGAGGAATCTCAGTGTTTTCTGTAATGGCTATACTAATTTCAGTTCTGCTCAACACTATGTAAGGGTTCTGCCTTTCTTCATATCTTATCAGCATTTGTTATATCTTTTGTTTTTCTTTATAGCTATTTTTACAGGAGTTAAATGGTAGTTTCTTGTGGTTTTGATTTGTATTTCCCTGATTTAGATAGTTGAACATTTTCCATGTATTATTGGCTATTTGTATACAGTATCTTTTTTTTTTTTTTTGGTATTGGGAATTGAACTCAGGACCTTGCACTTGGCAGGCAGGAGCTGCGCTGCTGAGCTGTATCTTCGGCCTGTTTGCCTGTTTTTAATCAGAGAATTTGGTTTCTTTTGTTGTTTTCTGAGTTTCTTATATATGTATGGAACCCAATTCCTTGTTGGATTAATAGTTTGCGAGTATTTTATTCCATTCTTCAGATTGCCTCTTCACTCTTTGTAGTTTGATATAATCTCATTTGTCTATTTTTACTTTTACTGCCTGTGCCGAATCCAAGTTGAGAGTTTTTTTTTTTTTAATATTTTCTCTCTTCTGTGTGTAGAATCCACTTTTTCCAGCACCATTTATTGAAGAGACTGTCTTTTCTCCAGAATATATTTTTCTCCAAAGTATGTATGTCCTTTCTGTGGAGTGTTTTTTTTTGGCGGGGGTGGGGGAGGCAGGTACCAGGGATCAAACTCACGACCTTGCATTTGCCAGGCAGGCGTTTGTGCAGCTGAGCTAAATCCCAGGCCCTCTAGAGTGTATTATTGTTGAAGATCAGTTGACTGTGAATGTATGGACTTACTGCTGGGTTCCCCCTTTTGCCTTACTGGTTATGAGTCAGTTACTGTACTAGCCCCACTCTGTTTTGTTTGCTATGTAGCATTACAGTATGTTTTTAGGCCATTTAGTCTGATGCCTATAGATGTGGTTTTTTTTGCTCAAGATTGCTTTGACTAGTTGGAGTCTCTTGGTTTTGCAAGAATTTTAGGATTGTTTTTTCTTGTTCTGTGAAGAATGTCATTGCTATTTAGCATTGAATCTGTCGATCATTTAAGATAGTATCAACATTTTCACAATATTAATTTGTCCAAACCATGAAAATGGGATCTACCCTTCCTGGGCATGATGGCACATTCCTAATCTCAGCTACTCAGAAGGCTGACTCAGGGAGGATTGTAAGATGAAGACCAGCCTGGCCACTTAGTGAAACCCTGCTGAAGAATTTAAAAAGGTACATGGGGTGCAGCTTAGCACTTGCTGGGTCAATCCCCTGTACTAAAAATAAATAAATAAATAAAACTCAACCTTATTTCATGCCAGACTTCCCACTTCCCTGTGTTCTAATTTCTTTAGCTTATCTAATTTGTCTGAAGAGCTTGGTTTCGTCAGGGTAACTGCTGAGACTCTTTCCCCCTTCAGGAAGATTTCTGCTAGTTTTCACATGGTGACTCTGTATCACTTTGATATGAGCAAGAGTGGCACTGCTTCAGAAAGTCTTAAATTAAATTGGACTCTCAGATTTTTTTAATTGTCACAAACGTTTTGATTTCTTTCAAAACCCTTACCATAATCTGTGACTTAGTAACTTTCCTCATTGCTGAGACAGAACACCCAACTGCCAAAGTTAAAGGAGGAAAGATTTATTCGGCTCACAGTTTGTAGAGATTTCTGTCCATATGTCTTAGTTACTATTCTCATTGCTGAAATAAAATACCTGACACCCAAAGTTAAAAGAGGAAGGGTTTATTTAGCTCACAGTTTGTGGAGGCTTTACTCCATAGTTGGCTGGCTCCAAAGCAGGGTGGCACAGCAGAGAGGCATTGCAGAGGAGAAATAGTCCATGGCAAGCAGGCAGGTGAAAGCAAGCAAGAGACCTTAGCAGCTTCTTTCTGCCCCCTTTATAGTCTGTCTGGGCTAGTAGGATTAGGGTGGTGCCAAACCGATCAGTGGACTGATTTCTAGATCCACCCACCTCTGAAAAACCCCTACCTATAACTGCATGAGGCTTTGGGGGAATATCTAGACACAAGTCATTGTTACCTTGTTTATTTGTATTGTCCACTAAATAATAAACTCCACAGGAAAAAAAAAAGGGACAGAAATTATGTTAATTTTATTCACTGTTGAGTTCATAATCCTTAACATTGTATCTAGCAAACAACAGTGCCCACTAAATATTTATTGAGTGAATAAATGAGCTTATTTCTGTTTCACTCCTCTTTATTATAAAAGACAAAAAGATGAGCTAGCTTCTTTAGGACACGATTACATACATTCTAGTCCCCTAATTAAGATAATTTCTTTTTCTATACTACTTTATATCCATTTACCACTTTCTTTTTCTTTGAATTTTAAAAAATACATGCTAAAAATGTCTTCATATGATCTTACAGTGCAATGAGACAGATTGTCTTTATGCTCTGCTTCTAGTCTATCCTATTTTTTCCTTCCTTAACCGTTTTCCCTCTTCATCTGTATTGCTCTCTGAAAAATTACCACTTAATTCTTCACTGTAAAACTAAAAGGCTTCCCTCAGTTCTTATCATGATTGATAAGCCTTTCCTCCAAAACTCTGTTTTGATGTCCCTCCCTTATTTTGCTATCCAATTTAGAGACTTTATTCTGACTCTCAATTTTCTTTACATTCATTTTCACATAGTTTGATACCACTTCTTTCTAAGTACTGTGCTCTCATTAATTTCTTGACTTCCACTGTCAGTCTAGATACACCTATCAAAATGATAAGCTCTTGGTTTTAGATGCTTCTTTCCTTGGTTTTTCAACTTAGATTGTTGTTACCCACATTGTTTACTCAGGCTCAAAATCTTGGGAATCGGCTTTCTCCTTTGTCCTCAACTTTCATGAAGCAGTGTGGCATAGTAGTTAAGAGTGTAAATCTGAAGCAAACTGCCAGAATTCAGAGATGGCTTCATGACTTACTAGTTTGGTGATCTGGGGAAGTAAGTTCCTTAACCTCCCCATCCTTCATTGTCCTCATCTGTTAAAAAAGGGGGAAGGAATAACAGCATTTTCCTTTGATGATTGTTATACAGTGGCACCTTGGTTCACCACCTTTGTTTGTTCTATGATTTTGGAGATGATGGCCACATTTGTGTTTGTGTGGGAAATATGACTGTGGTCATGTTTGTTCCCTGTTGCTGAGTTTGGCAACAAAAACAAAATTTTGCCAAATGCTTCTGTTTGTGAACGAAATTTGTTGCAAACAAAAAGTTGTTTCTGCACTAAGCCAGCACTGTAAACATGAAGTTTGTTAATAGTTAGGAAGTCTTTAGATCAGAGCCTGTTATATAGTAAATGTTCAGTGAATGTTGCTATTATTTCTAAAATTCATTTATTACCCTTATTAAAGTCTGTTAACTCTGTGTTGTATATCTTTTTCATTCTGCCACTTCCTAGTTAAAGCTATAATTGTCTCATACTTGAAATACAGTTTTTTGGTCACTGTTACTACTTTTTACTTAAAACCTTTTATGCAAGTCAGTTAAATGTTTATACTATCTTACATGATGATTTTAAGTCTGTTTTCTAGCAGTATATATGCATTGCTAAAATTACACTTTTTTAAAAAAAATTACAGTATAAAGTTCTAGTTCATTTGACCTTCTTCTAAAGTTCATTGTGCATTTTTCCACTAGGGGGCAAGACAATGTCATGGGAGTTAAATACTGCTTTAGGAAAAATGATCATGTGGTTATTGCTATGCCATATCTGGAGCATGAGTCTTTTTTGGTAGGTTTTAATATTTCTTGAATTTTAATTAGCTAAATATCTGATTGAAAAAAATTTTATGACCTCATTCGTAACTTTATTTTAGGACATTTTGAATTCTCTTTCCTTTCAAGAAGTACGGGAATATATGTTTAATCTTTTCAAAGCTTTGAAACGCATTCATCAGTTTGGTATTGTTCACCGTGATGTTAAACCCAGTAACTTTTTGTATAATAGACGCCTAAAAAAGTAAGTATGAAGAATTCCCAGAAAATATTTACAATTGTGTATTTGTGCTATGGGATCTCTCTGTGCAACAGCTTTGTGCAAATTATTTTTGTTTAAAATTTTTTTGTGATTGGGGGAAAAATGCATGAAGAAAATAATACTGCATTTGTAGAGTTGCATACATCATTAGATGTAATCAGATTCAACAGAAATAGCACTTTGATAAAAGAAAATTGTAAAGAATTCAGTTCTTTTTGACCTTACACATGTTTCTGATCTCTGGGCTTCATTTTTCTGTTTTAGTAAATAAAGGAATTATATGACATGATAGCTAATTTCCTTTTTCTGTACCAGAGTTCTGATTTTATGTGTATTTTTTGAGCTCATTATATCCATAAAGGCATTATATAAGCTGAAAATAAAATACTGCTACTATATAATAGATTATATTACGATAAGAATTAAAATTTATTTGCAAGTATTACAATGTTACTAAGCTTTAATTGTTGAAGAAAAGTAAAGATTAATTTTGTTTCCTAGGTATGCCTTGGTAGACTTTGGTTTGGCCCAAGGAACCCATGATACAAAAATAGAGCTTCTCAAATTGGTCCAGTCTGAAGCTGAGCAAGAAAGTTGTTCACAAAACAAGTCTCACATAGTCATTGGAAACAAGATCTCATTGAGTGGTCCAGCATCTAAGGAGCTGGATCAGCACTCCACCACAAAAACTTCTGTCAAAAGACCCTACACAAATGCACAAATTCAAATTAAACAAGGAAAAGATGGAAAGGTTCTACCTTTTATTATTCTTAAGAACTACTATCATCCCATTTTAGAAATGGACTTCTTGGTCTAACAGGAGCTATAATACTAAGACAGTACCTATAATTAAGCTTTTTAAAATACTTGTTATATGCATTCATTTGATTAGATTTTCACTAAGATTTGAACTGAGCTATTTTATTGTTTCAAAATGAAAACTTTTTACTTTGTTGATCTTTGTCATATATTCTAAAATTACATGATGAATATGGAAGATTATAAATTTTCCCTGCATGTTATAAAGTTCAGTTTATCATTTTTAAAAGAAATCATTAGTTATAGGAGCAAAAATCTGAAGTGTCTATCTCCATTTTAGTTGCACAGCAAAATGTAGCATCTAATGCAGGTGACTTTTTAATTTTTCTAGTTATATATATCTGTGGAGTATGATAGCATTGTATGGGTGTTAAGAGTTCTGTCTAGACTATTTTCTCCTTTCACAGAAGTGCTTTGGTGCCTGAGAATGTCTTGGATGCAGCTGTTTTTGTTTCTTATCATTTAACTCTTTTAAAACTATGGCAGAGTACAGCTGGCAGAAAGTGTTACAGATGTAATCCTTATTTTCCTTGTTTTTGTTGGTATTGTAGGAGGGATCTGTAGGCCTTTCTGCCCAGCGCTCTGTTTTTGGAGAGAGAAATTTCAATATACACAGCTCCATTTCACATGAGAGCCCTGCAGTGAAAGTAAGTAATGTAGCTTAATAGTCCAATGGTCAGTCAGTCATACATTAAAGAGAATTTAGGTAATGACTAGATTAGTATTTATTATGTAGAGTATAGCTTTGGCAGTATAATTGCTGTGAGCATTTAATCAGAACTTTTATTTTCTCTAATTTTTTTCCTGAACTTTTCTGGTGAAATGTTTCATCATTTTTGGTTAGCTGTTTTTCTTTCTGTACAGGACTGTTTGGAACATTAAAACTTTTTCTGTCAAGATTGCCAGAATTGTGAGCTCCCACACTTCACATAGTTCTGACACATGTATGATGGTATACAGATGTTTATAAAGTCAACAAAATTATCAATGTTAGATGATTATAAATTGATGTATGATAGCTTGTGACAGCAAGAGACTTGAGCAACAAATTAAAACTGATTTTAGCCAATGTAATTGTGCAATTTACAGTTCTGAAATGGAGTTAGACACTAGAACATAACATATCCCTTTGTAATATGTCAGCAAAAATTCTATTAAAATGTAAGTCAAATATTTACCAAATTAGTAAAAGTTAATAAAGGTTGTTTAAAAAACCCAGAAAGATCTTAAACATCTTAGTAGATAGCTGTTTATTTATAATTCAATAGCACATTCAGTAGTTTTAAAGGTTATTCTCCTGTTACTGCTTTTTACCATATTAGCATTTGATGGCATCATATTATATCATGGAAATAGAAAATGCAATTTTTCTTTTATAGCTCATAAAGCAGTCAAAGACTATGGATGTAATATCAAGAAAGTTAGCAACGAAAAAGAAGGCTATTTCTACAAAAGTTATGAATAGTGGTGTGGTAAAGAAAACTGTCAGCTCTTGCCCAGCCAGCCTGACCTGTGACTGCTATGCAACAGATAAAGTTTGCAGTATTTGCCTTTCAAGGTAACCTGTTTTATTGGTGCTATAAAATCACCAGCATGCTGCCAGACAAGATTATAAATTGAAGTAATTTTGGTGGGCAGTTTATTTAGTGAGTAAAAGAGAGTAACAGTGACCGTGTAGATCTGTGAACTACACAGGCACTGGTACAGAGCAAAGCCTTGAAGAGCACATAACTCTTGTCATATATCGTTTATTTAACATGCATATGCTCTTTAGAAAATATATTTGACCTAATATGTAAATAATTTGAAAGATAGAAAATAGAGGCTTTTAGAAACTTGGAATCAACATTTTGCTTGCTGATTTAATCTTTTCTGTTTTCTTTGTTTCTGTCTATGTAGAATAACCAGAACCAAGTAATAAGAGTTTTCTTACTCCCATCTTTAACTCTTTGCCTCAAAAATTTTTCCTTTTCCTTTAAGACTTGGCTTTCTTAAAGCTTTCCCTGATTAACTCAAATCTATGAGAGACTGAGTATATCAATAATGAATCACCCAAAAACCAATGAATTTTTGTATAAGTTCTTATTATGTTCTATTTTACTATTATGACTGTTATCATTTGCCATCTCTTTTTGTGCTTAGAAATTACCTTAAGACCTTTTTAGAATAAGGCCAGAAATCTAGTAGAGGAGAAGGAAATCAGTAGAGTAAAATTAGGTAGTTAATCACACTAGATTATCATTTATTTTATAGGAACATTTATATGTATATCAAGGCAAAATTTACTTTCAACTAAATTGATAAATATCCTTTCTTGGACTTAAATAGTTCAACTTTAACATAACTAGAGAAATCTTGCTTCTTTATTATAAGGCGTCAGCAAGTTGCCCCTAGGGCAGGTACACCAGGATTCAGAGCACCAGAAGTCTTGACAAAATGCCCAAATCAGACTACAGGTATGTTGCACTAGAAATACAGAATCTAATTCAAATGCTTTGTCCCAAATACTTTTTTGGGGGGCTTTATTTTTGAGACAAGGTCTCACTATGTAGCCCAGCTGGCCTCAAACTTGTGGCAATCTGACCCTCCTGCTTCAGCCTCCCAAGTACTGGGATTACAGGTATGCACCACCATTTTTGGGCCAAATATATTTTATTTTATGTTCTTTAGCTGTTTATGAGTAATATTTGAGTTCTTGCTTTTAAATTACATAAGTAGTCCTAGCAGTGTAGCATTCCCATTTTTGAGATAATGCTATTTTTTATGAAAATTTGTGATCCTAATGTTGCTTCTTGTTTTTAGATAATTTTTCTGTAAGAGTATTTTGCTTACAAGGTGATTTTGTTACTACTACTATCACTTTTATAGAGAAAATTGTGTTTAGTAGTTTTTAGCTGCTTGTAGTACTTCATCAGCTTACTTAATACTTCAGTTTTTTTGTGGTACAGATATAATTGTGTTTGGTTAGAATTACTTTTTGTTAGTGTGAAAACAGTACAATAGCAATTAAAAGATTTTGAAAAAGAAAAAGTATTCTGTAATCTAAAAGTTGTCATGGAGCTAGAACCCAGGTAACATCTGTTGAATGAATAGATGAATCCTGCTATTCACTTGGATTATAGGCTTTGAAGAAATACATTCATTCATTGTGTATCTGTTCTGTGCTTGCTAGTGATGCAGAAATGAATGAGACCATCTGCTCGCACTCTAGTTAGGGTGTGTTCTCAGTAATTATAGAGTAACCTATTGAGTATGGTAAAACTTTTTATAAAAGATTTAACAGATACCTGTTCTAACTCAAAAAGATTTCCATGAAGAAAAGTTCATGGAAAAGATGATCTCTGAGATAAGACTGAGGGATTTAAACAGCGTAATCTAGGCAAATATGAAACTAAAAAATTAATGATTTTAGAGTTTAAAGTCCAACTTAATGGTTGGAAATAAACATAGAAGAAGTATACAAGGTAGAAAGCTTTCAAGAGGAAAAGATGGTGACTTCATCTTTAGGTAGGTCATTCTGGCAGGCATGCAGATAGGATAGATTTTGGAGGATGGTAACCCGCAGTGGTCCAGGTGGGAGATGATGAAAACATGAGCAGGAGCATTGGCAAAAGGAATGAATAGAAAGGTGAAAGGATCAGGAAGACAGAGCTTGTTAGGTAATTGGTTATTAAGTGTGAGTGTGATGAGGTAGTGAGGGAAAAACGCATCTGTGATGTTTATCAGATTCCTGACTTGAGGAATTTCAGTATGTATAGTAGCCACAGTGGAGAGTAAGGGAGAGATAACTGGTTTATGGGGATAGGTAAAACTAGGGTGAAACATAATTGGATTGAGATATTTGTGACACATCCAAGTAGAGATGCCCAGCACAATAAAAGGTAACTCTAAATCAGCTCAGGGAAGAATCTGAACTAGAAATATAGTTGAGTGTTATAATTATGTAAATGGTAGCTGAAGCTGTGAAGATAATGGAATAATCAGAGAGATTACACAGAAGGAAAGATTTGAACGGCACTTAAGGCTTGGAGAAAACATTGAAGAAACAGAGGAAGGTACAAATGGACCTAAGAAAGGCAGGTAATCAGTGGCCAAGGGAATAGAGAACAATAACTTGGTAATACTAGTTCAACAGTTAGGAAAATCTGTCCCTAAAAGTGGGGAAATGGAGCTTTTTAGTATGAAGCTGAGCTAGTCTGTGTTTCTGGTTTGGGTGGTGGTATTGATTTTGGCACTGCTGAGATTGAACTCAGGACCAAAACTTAAGCTAGGCTTAATCTTAGCTTCCAGAATTCAGGAGATTATTAAAGCTTCTATACTAATAGTTGATGTTAGCATCTGACTGAAGTAGAGCGTCTTAATTTTCAGTACTTTACACTAAAACGAAAATACTTTAACCTCTGGCTGTAGATCTTAAGGAGTATCCACAATTTTTTCCCCAGTTATTTTTGCTTTCTTTTGTTCTTATAAAATATAATTTATGGCGGGAGTTTGGTTCAGTGGCTTAAGCGCTTGCCTGGCAGGCGTGAGGTTGTGAGTTCAATCCCCAGTGCCACAAAAAAAAAAAAGAAAGACTTTTAAAATATAATTTACTTAGAGTTTTCTGATGGTGAATTATCTTTTTAAATTCATCAAAGTGTTGAAGAAAGAAAATACTGTGTTTTGTAAGGATGTGGAGTCTCCAATACTGATTATGGTAAAATCACCTAGGAACTTTTTAAAAATACACACTCCAGAACTGTTTGATTATAATCTCTGAGAGACTGAGCCTCGGCATCTGAATTTTTTCACTCTCAAGATGATGTTGATGCCCAGTAAAAGTCAAAAACTACTTATTTAGATGGTGAAATTATATGTTTGGAATTTATTTTAAAGTTTGTTTTCTGTTACAGCAATTGACATGTGGTCTGCAGGTGTCATATTCCTTTCTCTGCTTAGTGGACGATATCCATTTTATAAAGCAAGTGATGATTTAACTGCCTTGGCTCAAATTATGACAATTCGAGGATCCAGGGAAACTATCCAGGCTGCTAGAACTTTTGGTAAGCAGTTTTGTATTACAGAACAAAACAAATGCCTCTGATTATCTCCAACAAATCACTTAATAAATTATTTAATAATTCTCTTCACAAAGAAGTACTCAGTGTTCATAAAGTTCTAATTTTAGGAAATTTCTGAGTTACTTAAAAATAAATTTTATTCAGGTAAGAAAATATCTCCTATATATATATATTTGTGTCATTTTGCCAAATCTAAAATACTAAACTACTCTAGTATTTAAAGTTCAATCTTATAATCTTAACAGAATAAGGAATAAAAATCTTAATTCTCTTTACTTTATTATATTAATGTTTTTAGTAATAGATTTTAATTTTTTGTTGTATATTAAACATCAGATTGTCTGTCTGGTACTGATAAAGTCTTTGCCTTAAATTGATCTTAGTTTAACAAGTAAAGTTAATTTTAATACAGTATAATAAGGTCTACAATGGGGAAGAGAATAGAAATGTGTGTTAGGTGTCAGATTCTTCAGGGATAGGGTAGCAGAGAAGTGAAAGGACTAGAACACCTTTTCTGATGGAGTCTTAGTTTGAATATATATTAGATATGGCAAGTCTTCTTGGCCATGCAGGTTCTTCTACTTTATAGGGTACCTAAGAATTATGTCAGCCTTGCTCTATCCAACAACCTGAACTCAAATGCACACCTTGTGTTTAAAATAGTTATAGTTAATGTTTCCAAGGAGTGGATATGCCTGCATCAGCTTGTATACACAATATAAGCGAAGTTTCAACCAGCCTGTCTCAAGGGTGACTGGGCCCAGATCCAGGATCAGTGGTCTTAACCAGAAGTACACATCAAATTATCTGAGAAACTTGAAGAAATACACATGCCTGTCCAACCCCACCCATTTCTGCAAAATATGATTCAGAAAAATATACTTAGGAAAGCTCCAGCTTGTTAATTTGATGACAAGTGATTCTAACTAAAGAACTGCTTCTTAGTAAACACTGCTACAAAAATGATTGTCGCTTGCTTACGTACCAATGTCGTGGTCTAATTCACAAGAAAAACTTAGTGATAGTTTTCAGGGAAGTCTCATAATAGAGTCTTGCCAAAAAATATTTCTGCCGTAAAGTCAGTCCACAACTTTTGTCTTGTCTTCTTCCTACTACAAGAAAATATTGAGAAAATAGGGCAAAAAAATATATATAAGGGAAAAGTGATCATGAATGTAAAACAAGATTTTTATATTAAAACTGGTATTACATTGATTGTAATAAATGAGGATATTCTCAATTAACTGAGGAAACTTTTATATACTATTAAATAACTTTTAAAGATGTTTATGAACTAGATTTATCAGCCAGCACCAAAATATTTTGTTGAAGAGCTTGAATCTTCCCCATTTTTTGAAGGTAATAGTTACAATGAAGGCCAATAATGGGAATACAAAATCTGATGGAGGTCCTCCACAGCAAGTGCCATGGTAACAGACAAGGGCTTCTACCATTATAATCCTTGTTTTCATATTTAAAAATAATCATGCTATATAGCACTTGTCTTGGTTTTTTTAGTACAGTACTATAGCTTTGTGTAGAGTACTAAAAACTGAAAATTTTGACACATACAGCTGTGTTCCACTTTATAACATAAGGAAATGAGTTGCCTGGGATTAGCATTGAGCACTTCTCCTTCTCCTGTGTGTGACCTGCTCTCCTGTCTTTACCCCTAGACCTTGCCCCATTACGGATCATTAAATACTCTATGAATTATATTGAATAAATTAAAAAGAAAACCATGAATTAAAAAAAATTAAAAACTGTCACAGTAATCTATAATAAAATATGCTTTGATCGATTGTATTAGTATAAATTCTTTTCCCTAAATATTTTGAATATATCCTGTTCTTTGATAATATGTGAAAATAATGTAGGCATATTGTATAGCTTGGGACATGTTATAACACGGTTATTTCATGACTTCAGAATAGCCTAATAAATTAAGGAATAAAACTGTATGACTCTTTTCCTCTGGCTAGACATTCATAGAGAAAGTAAGAATGATAGTTTTAAAAGTAAAAAAGAATTGGCATGCTGTATCCTCACCAAATTAGATTGTGGTAATTTGTTTCCTTTGTTTTCACCCTGCCTGCACCCACCACTTTTCCTGCCTCAGTATATCAGTCCAGTGGTTAGATCAGAATATGTGAAGGTAACTTTTTATTACCTAGACTGTTTCGGTGATAATCTGAATACTCCGAAAGGGAATCTTCTACTTCTTGCTTAGAGGTATATTTCTATTAAATAAGGAAATACAAGGCAAAAATAGTACATATGTGCTTAGTCATTTGTTTGTAGACTTTTTTCACACTGTGTCTGATAATAAGCTCATGGGAGGAGGGAGATTTTACAAAGCAGGTCTGGTTTGAATATTAACTCATTCAGAAACATTATTAGGGCTTTATATATGCTAGATACTATTGTGAGTCTCTGCTTTCATAGAACTCAAATTCTAATGAGGTAAAAAAAGTAAATATAGTAAGTCCCTAACTTACAAACATTTGAGATATAAACTTTCACAGGTGTACTGTGTACTGTATAAAGTCAGTTTGTTTATGAACGAATACAACTTACAAACAATTCTGGAATGGAATTCATCCATAAGTCAGAGACTTACTGTATTTACTATCAGAAATGAATGCTATTGTGAAACACAAAAGGAGAAAGGGAATGAAGAGGGTACAGCTATTTAGGACAGATTGGTCAAGAACCACATCTCTAAAAATGACATTTAAACAGAGTCGCTCAAATGAATAATGCTTTTTTCTTCGATCCAACAGACATTAACTGAGAACCTAATATGTACCAGACATTGTTTTGAAGGTTCAAAGATTAAAAACAAAAAACTGTCCCTATCTTCAAAGAACTCAGTCTTAGGAGATGGACATTTATCAGTTACAATACAGGAGACCAAAACCAATGGAACTGTCCCAAGGGTATAACAGGAACTTGATGTATTCGATTCTCTGAGTGTCAGACCTAATAGAGATGATTCTTGACCTAAGTGGCGATGTCTTAGGCACATGAGGTGTGTAGAGCATCCTGGGCCATTGTAGTCAAAGACATAGATGTTTGGAAGTGGGGTAAAGGGTAGTAGCTACAGCTGGTTAAAGATTACAGAAGGTTAAAATGAAGCTGAAAAAGTTGACAGTCAAGTATGCCTGGTTGCTGCTTTCTACTTATTATTTCCCACTTTATGATTTGGCCTTCAACTGTAGTTCAGATACAATTTAAAAATAGTATGTGGTCTATCTCATACTTTGTGTGTCTCTATAAAACTATATGACTGGACTTGCATGATTCTCATAAAGGATGTTTCTGGTATTTTTAAATAACATAATAATGGTTTTTTGTTTTGTTTTGTTTTGTTTTCCTCTTTTAGGCAAATCGATATTATGTAGCAAAGAAGTCCCAGCTCAAGATTTGAGGAAACTCTGTGAGAGACTCAGGACTCCAGAGTGTAACACTCCCAAATTAGCAAGTGATATCCAAAGACATCCTTCTCATGATTCAACTGTTTCAGAGAAGCCTGACCATAAAGCTTCTTACATCATACAAAGATCTCAAACACAGCCCTCAAGAGATTCATTACATAAAGGGGATAATAATGGGTGTGAGAAACATTTTAATGAGAATAAGACCAGTTTAGAAGGCTGGGATGAGGTACCTGATGAAGCTTATGATCTTCTGGATAAACTTCTAGATCTAAATCCAGCTACAAGAATAACAGCGGAAGAAGCCTTGTTACATCCATTTTTTAAAGATATGAGCTTATAATGATGGTTCTTCATTTAATGACTTTTGTTTGTTTGTTTGTTTGATGTATAGAAGTTTATTTGTCTCACAGTTCTGGAGGTTGGGAAGTCCAAGAGCATGGTGCTGGCACCTGGCAAGGATCATCTGTGGCAGAAAGCAGAAAGGCTAGCACACGAGACAGAGATTCATGTAATGTTATTGTTGTTTATTGTGAGGCAAAGTGAAAGAGTCCTTTGTAATAGCCATGAGTTCTTATTGAAAGAATAAGGAAGGGTGAATGTTTTAAAATTTTAATATTTGTTCTTGAGGCAGATTGTAAAATACAGACTAAACTTACTTAAAATGCCTCGAAGAGTTCTTTGGACTAACTACATGACATGGAGTTGAACCCAACCAAGTAGAATCAGATCTTTAGTTTCTTCTCACTGCCATAGGCAAAAGAGGGAACGGTTTTACCCTAAACCATGGGTTCAAGTTATGAGATAAATGGATGTGATAGGGGTTAAATGAATCAGAAAAGTTAGTTTCCTGCTGCCTTAAGAATATGAGCCTTGTGTCCTTTTGGAAAATTCATACTAGTGCTAGTACTCAAAACTTTTTTAAAGTTAAATATATCTTCTGGAGATATGCATTATGCCTTTTATAAACACTGAGGAAATGTTTGTGGGGCAAAATGTCACTTAAAATTGTATTTATCCATTTAAAAATACTTCGTGAAACACTTTTTGTATTAATTGTCATGTTTTCTTATTTTTTCTTCTTTCTCTGCCCCTACCTGATACAGTCTCCTTGAAATTGATATGGTACCACAAAATTTCTGGGTGCTTTACTAAGTGTAATGTGTTTACAGTTGGGAATTTAAAATAATAAGATGCATACTGGTTGATAAGGGGAAGCTGTCAGGAGCAAGGTGAATATTGATAGTCCAAAGTGCTTTTCTTTTTCTATTGTATTATTTACCATTCCCCACCACATCTTAGTTATAATTAGTTATCATTAGATAAGTGAACATAGAATTGAGAATTTTACTGGAGATATTTTTCTCTACCTAGAGCCACTCAGATTTCTACAGCCTTTTTGACTTAAGTGGGTTGGGAAGACATAAATGAAAGATACAAAGTAGAAAAGGACCTAGTTTAGAGGTTCACATTCCAAAATGATCTGTGACAGTATATCACACTTCCTATGGAAAATAAGTCTGGGAGAGGTTTCCCATTTAGCAGTTATAGATTATAAATTCAGTTTAGGGACAGACATTCACTTCATTATTTTGCATTGATCTGTCAGTATGCCTACCTAATGTTTGGTAAATTTAATGTGTGTGTGTGTGCATGCATGTGCACCATTGTCATTGATTTGATGTCTTATGCTGTAATTTTTTTAAAAATTTGAATGATCTTGAACTTGTATGTTTAATAAAATTATCTTTATATTTTTATGTCAGACTATTCATTTAAAAAATGATAGTTTAACCAGATGTAGTTGTGTACATCTGTAATTCCAGCTACTCAGGATACTGGTGCAAAGAGGATCACAAGTTCACAGTCAGCTTGGACAATTTAGGCCCTTCCTGAAAATTTAAGAATGGGCTGGGGAATTGAGCTCAATGATCATGGCTCTGGGTTTGATCCCCATCATGTGCTGGCATTGTGCCTGTAGTCCCAGCTACTTAGAAGGCTAACGCAGGAGAATCACTTGAGCTCGGAAGTTTGAGTCCAGCCTGTACAACACAGTGAGATCCCCCATCTCTTTGTTTAAAAAAAAAAAAAAAAAAAAAAAAAAACTTTTAAAATTTTGCCCACTTCTTCAGATTAATGAATACTTCTTTCAGCAAACAGTGATAATAGGTTAATAAATCTCAACGTTTAGTAATAACTAAATATAAATATTTTGGTCATAATGTATTGTCCAAATAATGTATAAAAGAAGATTTGGCCATAGAAGAAATGGTACTAACTAGGATATTTGTCCCAAATGGAGTAAATCTCAGTAACCAAAATGAAGCCTTTATTGTCAGCTGGAATGTCTGTCCCTTGATTCACAGAGGTAGAGGAAGAAAATTTTACCAGTAGTAAGGGATTGAGACATCTCTGTCAGGAAGTTTTGAATTCAGACCTGTCCATGTTAACTTTGTTAGGGTGGAACTTGGTTAACACGCAAGAAGGGAAGTAAATGGAGCTGGTGTTTTAAAAGATAGTGCTGTAATAGTGCAACTCTACCTCAAAAAAATAGGGTTGGAAGTGTGGCTCAGGGGCTTGGGCGCCTGGTTGGTGGATGTGAGGTTGTGAGTTCAATCCCCAGTGCCAAAAAAAAAAAAAAAAAAGAAAAGAAAAGAATAGTGCTGTATTCTAAGTCAGTTGCTGGAGGGTTGTAATCCCACTGGAGAATATTGCTACAGTTTGGGGGAAAATTTCCCAATATGCTTCATCAAAATTAGCAAGAATGCATATTCTTGAGATTTTTAGGCTTTTGGAATACAATTTTATAATGGCAGATACCTCCCTAAAATATTGAGCCAAAATAGTCACTTCTAGAGAAAGACTAAGAAAGTAACTAGTTAGTGTTACTTCCAATTATAATGGAAGTTCCTGGAATATACAGCTATTTTTCATTGTCAGCCTTTTAAAATTCTTATTGCTCAGGCTCTTGAGATAAAATTGCTGAGGGTATTTTCATTAAATATGCCTTAGACATTTAGAACTATTAATATAACAAGCTACAAGTGTTTTCAAAAGAGGCTGCAGCTTTAGCATTTTTAATGAAACTTTTCCTTAAAAGGAGATGATTATGGTTGTCTTAATGACTTAAATAAAAATGTGGCTCAAGAATGGTTATTCCAAAGAATTAGACTTAAGTTTATTTCAAAATCAGAACAAAAGTCATCAAGTAATGTTAATTGTTTCATTTCTGGCATCACTATTTTAGGGACAAAACTGTTACAGATGTCAGAATATTGATTGCATAAAATCTTGAAACCCACAAAAGTTGCAGGCTTCAGTCTTAGTAATTTCTGTTGTTTATGTAATTTCAGCCCTCCATGTCACTGAAAAGTTACTTATCTTAAGAAACTGTGGCCAAATTTGGTGGGTAATGCCGTCTGCCAGCGTCTGCAGATGTATTGTTTCCGCCTACATTTGTGCGCACTGTCTGTGGTCTATAAAGAATGCTATCTTGACCTCAGACAGTAATGTCAACTCACTCTTCAGACTTTTTTCCCTATATTCTTAGAACCGATGTTGCTGTTTCCTAGTTTTGTCGGATTACGTGTCTGAACTGTCTTCCTTGAAAGGTAGACATTATCAACTATATACCAGATAAGTAATCAGAAGTAAAGTAATGCTGTGTCAAATTAAGGCAAAATTTTCAACAAAGTAACCACAAAAAGTGCTTATGTAAGTGTTTAGTAAATGATGTTTTAGATACGTGAAGTGAAAAAGCATGATCTTAGGAAAGTCATAGTAAACTGGGTGAAAAAAACTATAAAAGAGAAGTTCAGAAAAGAATTGCAGTTTAATTTTTGAGATTAATCTGATCTAATTTTTTTCTCAGAAGAGAATTAAAGGAACAAAATTGGCCTCTGACCATTGTTTTCATTGCTTTAGAAAATTAACAATTTAGGGAAAATAATTTAGAAGGATGAGTAAACAATTTTTGAAGGGTGTATACATAGCTGTTATGGGAAAGAAAGATTAGAAAACAGATGTAAATGGTTTAGACTTCTATTCATGCTTACTCCACGTGCAGAATATCCTTTCAAATTGAACACTTTATGTCCCAATGTTTAAGCTGATTCCATATTAGACATCACTGAAACAACTGCTCAAGAAGATTTTGCACTAAAAATTTTAATCACAACACAGGCAGGAAAACAGGGAATCAGTAGCTTCTAGATTTGTCTCTAGTTGCAGATTTAGAGAATGCCGGTGCCCTCTAGTAAGAAGCCAAGAAGATGGATCAAAGGAAGAACTTCTGATATCCTTTAATCAAAGGTAAAAACAGGATATTTAACCAGTTTTGGGGTGAGTGGTGCAATTGTGGGTTGAGTTTTACATATGACCTTGTATTACTGACAGTGTGTTTTGTAAGTAATATTTCATTATATATTTGCCCTCTGTGTAAATTCCTTCTGTAACTTTGCTGAAGACTAGCATATGATCTAGAAGTGACTCCAACTAAGACAAGACCAAGAAAATAAATCAGAAACAGATGCATGACTCTGTAGCCTCATACTGTTATTTTAGCTCTGTCTCTAAGAAAAAGGAACTGGGGGTTGGGAAATCTATCCACCTCCAAATTTCTCTAGACATTCATCTTAATGCTTTTTTTTTATGGTGTAGAAATTTTTGCATTTTTTTTGTGGCACGTTGCTGACTGTTATCTTCCTATACCTGAATTCTCTGATTAAAAACAAAACCAGTCACACTGTATGTGTAGGTAGATATGTGAGTAATCTTTAGGCGTGTATTACCAAACTCCTTTAAAATGTGCTTTTCCTCGGGGTTTAGAAGATCAATTTTTTGTGTCAGTGCATGTCTTTCTTTCATCTTATTTTAAAATTTTATAGGTAATGACAATATTAAATGTTTACTCCTCAAGAATAGGAAACTTCTTATCATTTTTATGTCTAAAAATTAATTGCAACATCTTACATCTTTTTGTATATCATGAAGAAATGTCTTTCCTGCTCATCCTTATGTATTTTGTCTAGACTAGGACCTGATATTTATTGAGTTGAAATATCAGTTGTGTGAATGTATTTCAGTTACATTTAACTAATTTTGTGTCTCGGTAAAATAGTAAGCCAAAAGCTCTCTTAACAACTGTGCCTATATTTTTAAGTTTGGTACAATTTGATTAGGAAGTGACAACAAATGGTAAAAACATAACCCCAAACCTCATTTGTCCTACATAATTTCTTTCCAAAAAACCTGCTCCTTTCCTCCATTACTTCATAAAAATGTAAATTACATAAAGGCAAGTTTCTGATGCCGTGCTTTAGATTCAGAGTAGATCAAAGTTGTCTTTCCCTCCGATCTGTGCATCCTAAATGTGTTCATTTTTTTTAGGCCATCAGAAGTCCTACCTCTCCCCCTATAAAGACTTCTGTGATCACTCCAGTCCAAATAATCATTCCTGGATTTCCTATACACTGATTATAAGTTTCCTGAAGTGAAGATTTTTTATTCCCCCACATTTCCTACCCCTGCTGTAGAGACTCAAGTGCTCAGTCACAACTTTGGAGTTGACAAGGAACCTGACACCATGGAATATTTCCAAGCCCCACTAGAACAATCCTAGTTCATTTTAATAATCCCAGATAGGCCCTTTAATTCTAGAACATCTACTGTTTTCCCTTGGGGATCTGTCCTGAGGCTTCCCAGCTCCTGGGCCTCCCTCCCATCCATCTCTGCACTAATTTCTCCACTTCAGTTTGTTGGTGCTCTATTTCCATTGTGTTGACCTCGGTGGAGACAGAGGACAGTGGGTGGACATTTTGTGTGTAACGGCCCTTCGTGTCCTTGTGTAAGTGGCTGGTGAGCAAAAATTTCATGCCTGTAGTCATGTTTTTATCTCCTACCTGTGCACCAAATACTACAGTAATCAAAAAAGAAATTATTCTAAGGACTTATAGGTATAAAGGGCTATGGGAAAGCATAATACACACTTTGATTATGCTTTGCTAACACAAGTCATCCTTATCCATGTAGGATCCTACCCAACTTGAATTTTTCTGAGATAATTTCAATTGTAAAAATGCATTGTGAAAAACAAAAAAAACGCATTGTGGTTTTTTGAGAACAGGTTCCAACATTTCTGCACCCAAATTGAATTTTTAAAACTTCCTCTCAACTAGAAGTACCATGAAACTGTTAGAAACACATTCTGCTTTTTAATCTCTGAAAATGCATCTATTGTAATATGGCATCTAAGACTATCTCTGCTTTGGGGACCAACTGATGTGTATATGACTTAGACTTTTATCATGTCTTTTGAGTGCCAAATGGGATTTTAAGCATTTTCATTGAGGTCTGAGTTTAAAAGTATCAGTGTCACAACTGGGGAGTAGTTTATGACTCCTGGTTAACCCTTGCTGACCAAAAGATAAACCCTAACTAGTGGCAGTGTAACATGGACTCAGCCAGAGCTAGCTCTTCCCTTAACTGAGTCTCAGTTTCCTCAGCTGAAAAATGGGTTTCATGTGCCTGCTATTTGCAAGAACAGGTGAGAGTATGCTCCCTAAGTATTGTGTTGGCACACATACTACGTACTCTGTCTCCCCTTCCTTTCCTTCCTTCTTATCCTAGCTTCTCTTCGTGTTTTTATACAAGAGAGTGTCGCCTGAGAATATTCTTGTTTTTTCCTTTTCTTTTTAAGTACATCAGGACTTTTAAAATATTGAGTGGAAATACCATGATGTGGGATGCTGCAAGCCTGAAACTTTACTAATGCCAATTTTCTACACTTTGTGATGTCACTTCTCTGTCCACCAGATGGCAGGAGTTCCATTGGCATATTCTATGAGGAAGGGGCCCAAACATGTCTGGACTGGCGTATCTGTCTTCAAAAAAAAGAAAACAGGTACACACATACACATGCATGTACACACACACTCACGTACACACACACTCATGTACACACACACACACACACACACACACACACACAGCTCTTATGTAGTTAAAGCTTTCAGGCAAAGAGGAAACTAGTGATCATATTACCTCTTCATCTTTCCAGCAACAGACTTCTCTTCTGGACTCTTGCTTATCCTGCTTGTCCTGCCTAGAATGCTTCCCCATCAAACCCAGCCTCCTTTACCTGACTGCCTCCT
The DNA here is from genome assembly GCA_004363535.1 of Dasyprocta punctata. NCBI lineage: Eukaryota > Metazoa > Chordata > Mammalia > Rodentia > Dasyproctidae > Dasyprocta > Dasyprocta punctata. The sequence goes on along the minus strand of RJWM01004512.1, from coordinate 48,589 downwards.
CTTCACTCCATCACTGCCATTAGGAAGACTACTTGATCTCTCATTCTGCATTCAGGATACTGTACTCTTCCCTGCTCAGTCCCCCATCCTGCTCATAAGCATCCTGCTCACTACTTTGTATGCTACTCAAATGTTGTATTAAACAGGCCTCCTACTTTACTTATTTATCATCTCTTCTTTTGGTATGTAGGCAGTGCTTAGCACCAATAGACCTCAAACTCTGTGCTAAGGATAACTGCCCCTGCATCACTGGGTAACCTGTAGTCCTTACTATTATGGTATTGTAGCACTATTTTATCAGTCCCTCTTGCCTGTACCATCTACTAGAGTATGAACTCCATAACAAGAAGAAGAATAGGTGAGAGTATTGTGTGCTCGTGTCTAGTTCATGTTTATACAAAGGTACCTGCATGTGATAAATGGTTGTTGAAAATGAGCATTCACATAACTGTACACTGTCAGCATACACACAGCATGTCTGTAGTGAAGCATATTTTCTGTTTATTTTTTGAGATTACTGAAGCAGAGGTGGAGGTATGGTAGCAGGACTCTATACCTGCCTTCTTTGCTACAGAAGCATCCATGTTTAGAGTCAGCCAGTTAAGATTTGCTAGAAGTTACACTAAATAGGTGTTATGATGGTCAGACTTCTCAGTGAGTAAATTTAAAATTAATGTCAAACTTTCTAGGAAGTTAAACATGGTTTCCAGAGCAACAATTTGGGAGGCCACAAAAGGTTTAATTAAAGAGCTAGAATAGATATTTATGAATAGACGTCTTAGTGACAAAACCGATATGTTTATATAAAAATACAGAACAGAACTTACGTTCATCTAGACAGTTATGAGAAATGAGGCTGAGGTACAACATTGAGAGAAAAAAAAAAAAAGATTCAGCCTTGATCATGTGATGTGCTTGGAAAGATGTTTTCTGGATGTAGAGCAGCAAATGAAGCTCATATCTGAGGCCCCCTGAGCTCTGGGAAGGCTTCACAATAAAGGTCAAATGACTGTAGCCAGAGTCTCTCAGAGTGAAGAAGGGGCTAGCTCACTTGCGCTTTTTTCAAGTTCCCAATATGTTACTTGCTTTAAATAACAGGACGACAAAACAGGTTTACAAAAATAGTTTTAAAATATTTTCATTCAACAAATTAGCACATTTTTAACACAGTTTACAATGAGTTTATGTGTTAAGCCACACGAAACTTGCTATTCAACCTTTTTTTTTTAAACCTAGAAAATGAATAGTTCTTCCATCTAATACAACCTCATCTGGAGATAAATTTCAGAGGTCTGTATTAGAGACCTTGCCTTAGTGACTATGAGAATGTGACTAAGTGTGCCCCTCTCCTACCCTACTCTTTCAATACTGACCGCATCTGAACTGGTTGATCCTGTGTCCCCTGAAAGACTTGTAATTTGGATGGGGCTGAGTCTGGCGTTTGTGATTGGTTTGCTGTCTAGCCGTGGGATTGGTGATGTGAGTGCTGCACCCACCGAGGGCTGGAGCTGACATACAGAGTAAGGGGCGGGAAGAAGGTGTGTCTTCCTTTCTCATGCTCTCTCTTGCTGGGTTAGCCTTGCTGTTTGGCGGCCGCCATGAATGGCTGTCCCACCACGCCATGCTGCCTTGGAGCCAACTAAGTATGAACTGAAACTCCCGAGAAATGTAAGAAATAAACCTTTTCTTCCCTAATTTTGAGTGTCAGGTATTTTGTCTCAGCGATGAGTGAAAAGTAACTAATACAGCGTCCTTAAGGTGGAGGGTGTCCTATCTGAGTAACATTCTAAACTCTGACCCAGCAGTGGAGGCTGAATACTAGGCTGAAAGAAAGCAACATTCTAGAGTGAAGACTGTGTATGTATTCAGGGTGAGAGGATATAATATCTGACCTATCTTTGTCTTCCCAAGTACAAATGCTGGAGTCTTCCTTGCACCTAGGTTCACAAGTTGAAGAGAATGCAGCAGATCCTGAAGCATGGTAGTTCTACTGAAATATTGATTGACTCATTTTTTTTCTCTTACTCAATTGATCATATTCTCCTGATTGCTAAAAGTGAGATGGTTCTGTTGTATTCATTATCCCCACTTCAGCAGTGAAAACAGTGCTAGACTCTAACAACGATGGTGCTAAACAACTCCAGGGTTTTTCATTTTTCTTTATCTTTTCTGTTCTCCCAGATATATACACCTGTTCCCTTCCCTCCCTAATTTCCTTTTTTAGCATTCCCTTCCTCTATAAACTCTTTACCCCTACCTCTTCTGTGCTCTGGGAGCTACTAGGTAGTATGTGAAGAATTCATTGCATTTCTCCACTCCTCTATCAGATCTTAACTTGAGCAGTCATGAGATACACCTTGGTGTACTCAGTAAAGCAAGATTGTTTTGATAATCCTAATGAGATCGAGATGTTTAAATTCTTCCCACTCTGTCATCACCACAATGTGAGATGGATCCAAATATGTTGCAACAGTGTGGCCTCAGGCTTGGACTCTAGAGTTATGAAATATTTCAGCAAACTCTCCTTGTATAGCAATGTTATCAGCCAAGAACTCTACCCTTTACCCTATCATCAAGAATTCTAGAGTACTTTCTCCTTGGTGCACTCACAGACTGTCAGAAATTTTTCTGTGATGGAACTTGTGAAATGTTCATAGGAGTAGAGGCAAGACTCCTCTGGTAATTTCATTTTCCTCCCACAGGCACCAGGTTTACACAGTCCATCCAAGTAGGGGCTTAGCAGTGGCACGTGAGCTCCAAAACCCAATGCTTCCCTAATTGCACTTTTAAGGGGTGGCAGATGTTTGAATTGGCAGCTGGGCTGCAGTAGATGGAAATAAGAACATTGTGTTCTCTTCCACATGGAGTCATGTATAGTTTTTCCAGCATATGATAAAGTTGCAGTAAGAAGGAAAATCTGGACTCTAGCTTTTTGGTTTTTCTCTGGATATAAATCTTCGCAAATCTGTTCATATAGTAAAAGCTCATGGCACTTTGTACCAATTTTAGGAGCATCACTTCCTTTATCCTGTCTTGCACTGTCACAGTTTGTGTATCTATCTTATCCTTGAGTGGTTGTCAGGTCTTACTAATTTTCAGATCCCAACTTTATCCCTTTATCCACCCAGTATCTAGTATAGTTCTCTAGACAGAGTTAGTGTTCAGTGACTGTTGAACTGTTAAAGTCCTTTTACTTTGGAGTTGCATTTATCCAAACCTTTCACTGCCAAATTTTGGCAGGGGAAAGGGGATAACATAAATATTTAATACACTAGGAAGATGGCTGTAGGAGACTTAAATTGGCATATATGCCCAGGCATCAACAGTTTTATTTTAATCTGGAAAGTTTGTACACATGAATGTACTCCAGTCATCACATCAGTGTTCTGTGACTACCAAATCTTCCAGACACATCCTACTATAGTTCATTAACTTGAGGATTATACCTAAGAAGCTGTTTTCCTCAAAATGTCACTTCCAGATATTTGAAACTTTTAGGGAGTGGGGTTTAAACTGCGTCCCATTAAAGACCGTGATCTTGAAGGAAAATTCAAAAGACTTTTCACTAGGGCTACCCTGTTCTCACACCTGGAGTCTGTTTCTTCAGTTCATTCTTGAATTCTGTAAGCTACTCCAGCATCCTTCTGTGCTTAAGTTGAATGTTTCATTTTTGGTGCTAGATGTGTACGTAGTCAATCAGAGGTGTTATTTTTAATATAACTTTCAGCAAACTTCTACATCTTGACTTCTACCAGGCCTTGTTAAACTTGGTCTCCATTTATGCCTAGAGTAAGGATCCCTGCCTATGAAACTGGCCCATCTGTTGAGGAGAATGGGTTCCAGTTCATGCTTCAAATACAAAATGAGGTGTCAATCAGCTACCAAAGGATTCTTTGACATAATCCTAATGGTCCTAGAGGAACAGGGTATACGTGCTCCATTAGTAATGAAGAAGAAAACTGCATGCAAGATGCAAAATGGCATGATGAAGAAAACAATCAGGAGAAAAGAGGAAAGCGAGCTCCATTTATTGAAGTTCTTACTTACATGGCCCTCTGTTGGATTCCTTGATTCCTTTTGTTAACCACTCCCATGGTGCCTTGACCTTCTCTCATCGCATCATCAGATTTGTAAATCTATATTCAATATCTTTTCTTGGGTATATGTGCTCCATGAAGACTGGAACTATACAACATATGTTTTGTTCATATCTGAATACTCTTTCCTCACAGAGTTCCAGAAAAATGGTGGCTACTGGACTAATATTGTATGAATGAATAAATGCATTTAATCTTGACAGTGCTGCAAACTGTATTTCCATCTTACAGAAGATTTTAGGGCACAGAAGGATTTAGTGATTACATAGCCAGAGAGCTGAGGAATCTGAAGACTGAAGATAGATTCTTTAAATTAGGTTCCTTCTATTCCCTTGCATGTTTCTCATGAAAACTGCCCCAAGCAAGTGCTGCAGCCATATTCTAGGTCTCTTCTTTGCAAAAGAAATGAACCACGGTCTATTTGAGCAAAGTGCCTTAATAAAATAATGCCAGAGCTTCACAAAGTGGAAGAACTCCACTTAAGAAATTGGAGCCAAATTGGGATTCAAGTAAGAGTGAAGATTTAGTGAAGGCCACAGAGTCAGGTCTCCAATAGGTTTTGTTCCTGTTCTTACCTATAGCTCTCCTCAACTCAGAGTCCAAAACAGAATTTAACTGACCAGAAAAGAGAGTAGTATGCTTATACGGACAGCCCCATCAAGACTGTATATAATGAGGAAGAAGAAATTTTCCCTAAAATAATACAAGTGTTTTTATAAGAAAAACAGTAAGATCATGAACTTATCTAACCGCTAGCAAGTGTTCGCTACAGACTGCCAGTATACATAGAGGACTGCCATCATCCTAAGCCAGAAATTAGCAGCCTTCTTAAGAGGTTACTTCCCTTCTCCTCCCCCAGGAGGTGTTAATGGGGGAGGGGATGGGTAGGTAGAGGAATCTATTACAATGCCATCTTTTAATGCCAGCTGGGCTCTTCCCTAGGAAGTTCCTAAAATGTTTATGAAAGTGAGAATTTAAAAGTCTCTATCCCACTCTACAGCCTTCCCCAGAAAGACTTGGCCTGGTTGTTTTTCTGCTGCTTCTGTTGTTCACACCTTCCTGTGGGATTCTTTCAAATCTCTATTTCCTGATGACCCAATATCCTTCTGTAATCAACTGGCAGGGGGTAAAGCCTGCCAAAACCTCAGGTAGCAGCCCTGCCCAGCACCATTTTCAGCAACATCCTGTGTTCACAACTTTCCAGTTGACTCCAATGCTAATTTTGGTTTGTGAAAATTTCCATTTGTCTCCTGCTAGGCCACTCTTCACATATTCAAGCCCATAGGCACAGAGACATTGTCCAAATAATGTCCCTCTTGTGCTGGCCCAGCCCCCACTCTAGGCTCTGTGCCATCATTACTTACCCAGGACACAGTCAATGCTGGCAATGAGCTCTGACTTCTGACAGATCCTAACAACCCCATTGGAAGGAAAGGGATACCTGAGGCACCTAGAGAGGGTAAGGAACCCTGTTAGAGCCATAAATTGTGATTGTAGCAGAACCAATACTGGAAATCAAGGCTTTGGATCCATTTTCCCAGTTGCCCTCATTCACAAAGTCACTAAATCAGTTCAGTGAAAGTCTTGTAATTCTGCTGCAGTATACCCAGAAAACCTGCAATTCTGCAGTTGCAGAAAAGTCTGAACTTTGTGTTAAAGTAATTGGTTCAGAATACTCCCACAGCAAGCACTTTCTATGTCATCAGGCTCTAGGTTAAGCACTTTACACACATTAAAGACTCACTATTTCCTGCAAGTTTATTATTAGCCCCACTACACGGAGGGCAAAGCTGAGGGTTAAAGAAGTTACATATTTTATCTCAAATTCATACATGTAGTAAGTAATAGAACCAAAATTCAGACCAGTATGATTTGAGAATCCATGTTAAATTCTCCCATAGGCACTGCTAACTCCACTTGCAAACACACACATGCATGCGCACATGCACACACACATTTTATTAGTACGTTTGCAGTACATAATGATTACATTCACTATAAGAAGGTGACACATCTTAATTCCTTTTATGTTCTCTTTCCCTTCCTTCCCTACCGGCTGCCTTTTTTCCCTAGCCTCGTTACCCCTTCCCTCCACTTCTTCTTTTTTTTTTCCTTATTATTGACTTTTATTTAACTTTTTGTTTATATTTTGGGTTTCTCATACAACAGAAGCTATGTGATATTTTATCTTACGTGTCTCATTTATCTCACTTGGTATTACGGTCTCAAAGTGTACCCATTTTTCTACAAATGACTCAAGTTCATTCTTTATGGCAGTGTAGTACTCTACTATGTATAAATACCACATTTTCTTTATCCATTCATTTGCTGCCACTTCCAAGATGTAGCTATTATGAACTGTGCTGCTATAAACATGGGTATGCATCTGTCACTGTAATATGCTTAACTCAGGAAGACATCTAGGAGGGTAATATCTGGGTCAAATGGAAGTTCTTACGTTAGCTTTTTGAGGAATCCTCATATTGATTTCCATAGAGGTTGTAGTTTACATTCCCCTTGACAATGAAGAACAATTCTTCCCCGAACCCCAGGGGAAGTATTTGTTGTTATCTAATTTCTTGATGATAACCACTGTTTCTAAAGTAAGATGGAATCTCAGTGTTGTTTTAATTTGCATTTCTCTAATGGCCAGAGATATTAAATATGTTTTCCAATATTTATAGGCCACTTGTACTACTTCTGAGAAATGTCTATTCATTTCAGTTGCCTATTTTTGGAGTAGGTCTTTTATTTGGGGGGAATCTAATTTTTATGAGTTCTTTATATATTCTAGGTATTAGTCTTCTGTCTGAGGAATAGCTGGCAAACATTTTTGGTTGTCTCTTCACTCTGCTAGTTGTTTTTCGGTTGGGCAGAAGCTTTTAATTTGATATTATCCCATTTGTTGATTCTTTGTGTTGTATCTTGTGCAACTGGAGTTCTGTTCAGAAAATCTTTGCCTATGCCTATATAGAGTTTTGCTGATTTTATCTTCCAGCAGATCATTTCTGTTTTAATATTTAGATCTTTGATGCATCTTGATTTAAGTTTAGTACACGGTGACAGATATGGATCTAGATTCAGTCTTCCGCATGTGGAAAGTCAGTTTTCCTAGCACCATTCGTTAAACTATTTTTCCTCCACCATAAATTTTTGGTTCCTTTGTCAAAGATCAAGTAGCTGAATGTGCTTGGAGTGGTTTCTTCATCCTCTATTTCTGTGATTATGAACCTATGGCATGCATGCCACAACAAGCACACAGAGCCTTCTCTTGTGATAACATCATGAGTCATACGAGTTTTTTGTTTTTCGTAAACTAAAACCTTGGTATTCAGGTTTAATTGTTGTGTTGGCACTTTCCAATAAATAAAAACAAGTGATATTTTTCCATGTTTTGATGTTCTCTTTGATTTCTTTTCTTAGAGTACTGTGGTTTCAGAGGTCTTACCTTTCCTTGGTTAGGTTAACTCCAACGTTTCTTTTTTTCTTGAGGCTATTGTGAATATATCATTTCCCTAATTTATTTCTCAGTGAGTTTATTATCAGTGTACAGGAATGCTATTAATTTCTGTGTGCTGACTTTGTATCCTGATGTATTGCTTAATTTGTTCATTAATTCTAGAAGTCTTTTGGTGGAATTTTTTGGGTCTTGTAAGTGGACTGTCATGTTATTTGTAAATAATGACAATTTGACTTGTTCTTTTCCTGTTCATATTCATTTTATTTCTCTTTCTTGCCTAATTGCTCTGGTTAATGTTTTGAGAACCATGTTGGACAGTAGCGACGATAGTGGGCACCCCTGTGTTGTTCATGATCTTACAGGGAAAGTTCTCTGTTTCTCCCAATTTAATATGATGGTGGCCATTAGTTTATTATAAATGACTTTTATCAGATTAAGATATAGTCCTTCTATACCTATTTTCTACAGGATTTTTAAAAAGTCCTGAATGGATGCTGGATTTTGGCAAAGGTTTTTTCTGCATATATTGGGATGATTATGTGAGTTTTGCTACTCATAATCTGGGTTTTTCACAGAGTTCATTGTGATTCCAACTTTTTCATTTCTAATTGCATTAATTTGAGTCTTGCCTTCCCTTTTTTGGTAAGGTTGGCTAGAGGTTCATCTATTTTGTCTATTCTTTCAAAGAACTAGCTCTTCAATTGATTGATTCTTTGTATATTTTTAGTCTCAATTTCATTAGTTTTTGTTCTGATCTTCATAATTTCTTTCTTTGCATTAGTTTTGAATTTGGATTATTCTTGCTTTTCTAGGACTTTGAGGTGCATAATTAGGTTATTTATTTGCGCTCACTTTTTTTCTGTTGTAGGCATTCACAGTTACAAACTTCTTTTAGGATTGCTGTCATTGTGTCCCATAGGTTCTGGGATGTTATAGTGGTACTGTTATTTAGTTCCAGAAACTGTTTTATTTTACCTTCAATTTGTTTCTGTAAGCCACTGATTATTTCAGAGTGTATTATTGGGTTTCTAGACTTTTTCATTATTTGTGTTTTTTTTTTTTTTTTTTTTTTTTTTTTTTTTTTTTTTTTTTTTGCCATTGAGATCTAGTTTCTTTGTCTCAGATCTGCCCCACTTTGATTATTTTGCATTTACTTAGAATGTGTCCTATTTTGGAGAAAATTCTATGTGCTGATGAGAAGAACATATATTCTGTTATTGGGTGGAATACTCCATAGTAGTTATTAAATCCATTTGTTCAAAAATTTGGTGCAGTTCTGATAGTTCTTTGTTGATATTTTGTCTAGTTCATCTATTTGTGATAATGGGTTATTGAGATCCCCTATCACAATCGTGTTGGTTTTTATCTGGTCTTTTATGTGCAGTAGCATTTGTTTTATGAAGTTGGGTATACCAGTATTTGGTTCATATGTATTTATAATTGTTCTTTTTTTATTTTAAAGATGATAAAATGAAGGAAAATAAAACAGAATAAAACCAATCAAAAACAAACCAGCATAAATGATACAGGACTTCAAAACCTTATAAAACCAACAATAGTACCATAATGCCTTTTGTTGTCTTCAAAACAGCTGCAGATACTTTCAGACATAGTGAAAACTGAACAGAACAGAATAAAATAGAAACAATAAAACAAAAACAGTGAATGCATTAAAGAACTTCATAACAAGCCACTAGTAAATCCAAAATGGCTACCATAATATGTCTTATCTTTCAAATAACTGCTCATGTCATCGTATTTAACATAATCAAACAAAACAAAAGAGAATAAAACCCAACTCAACAAAACAATGAAAATGATATGGTTTCCTAGCTGGGATTGCTTCCTGGTGAGGCCTGGATCTCTACACACACACACACACATGCACACGCACACACCCCTCTGCAGTCTGCGAATGGTGCAGACTCAGGGAGAGAGGCTTGGGTGTGGCTGCCCCTACTCTGGCAGCAGCCAGCACATGGTGCTGGTTTCTAGGCAGGGATCACCTCCTGGTGAGGGCCCTGGTTCTCTTTCCCCACCCCCCACCTATATTTATAATTATTATGCTTCCTGTTGAATAGTTCTCTTAATCACTGTGCAGTGACCTTCTTTGCCTCTTCTGATCAATTTTGACTTGGAATTTACTTTGTTTGCAATTAGAACAGCTACTCCTGCTTTTTTCTGGGTTCCTGTTTCACAGAACAGTGTTTTTCAGTGTTTCATTTTTAATTTGTGAATTTCTTTTTTGGCTTACATGTGTTTCTTGTACACTGTGTATTGTTGGATTTTATTTCTTGATCCTCTCTGTCAATTTGTGTTTTTTGATTGGAGAATTGAGACCATTCATATTGACAGTCATTCTTGTCATTGCATTATTTTCCTGCTGTTGATTTACTCCCCTACTCCTTTCTGCTTAACTGCTCACTTTGCCTTATGCATTCAATCTATTCGATATTTAGGTATTGTTGACTTCATTGTCTCTTTCTAGGGTATCCTTGAGAATTTTTTGTAGTGCTGGTTTAGATACACATGAATTTCTTAAAGCATCTTTATCATGGAAATGTCTTATTTTTCTATTTTTTAAAGAAAGTTTTGCAGGATATGCAAGTCTGGGTTGGATGTTGTTGTCTTGTAGAGCCTGAAACACTTTCTTGTAAGCTCTCCTGGCCTGTAAGATTTGTGTTAGGAAGTCTTCTGTAAGACAGGTATGGTGACACACTCCTATAATCCCGTCACTCAGGAAACTGAGGCAGGTGGATCTCTGTGAGTTCAAGGCCAGTTTGAGCTACATAGCAAGTTCAAAGCTGGCTTGAACTACATAGCAAGACCTTGTCTCAAAAAAAAGTCTGCTGTAATTATAATGGGTTTACCTTTAGAAGTGATTCTTAGCTCTTCATTAAGCAGCTTTTAGATTCTGTTTTAGATTCTGACCCTGCCAGGGGTCTGGCCAAGATCCCAAACTGCATTTAAGAGGAGTATGGCAAATGATGCAATGAAAGACAGAGACAAATTTAGTAATGCATGAAAGGGAAGCTGGGAGGTCAATGGCTCAGGATGGGCAAAGACGAAGACTTCTTCAGTTGGTCCACACATTTACAAGGGGTAGTGAGTGAAACCAGTAACTGCAGTGGCGATTTCTCTACGCTAGTAAAAAGAATAAAGCATATTTGCAAAGATGAGATGAGGGTTAATAAGAAAACTGTTTTTTCTCCCAGTGAAAATTTTACTACTGCTATTGCATTGCTTTAAATATCTTGGTCATCCTCAGCAGGTCTTATCTTGTCCTGTGAGTGTCACAGCATCAGGAGCCATTGAGGCTTCAGCTGTAACTGAGAGAAATTAGAAGTTTCTGTGTTTCAGTCTGGTTCACAGGGCAGGGCAAGAATGGCCTTGGACAGATCTTAGCCTCAATTTATAGTTTGTGGTCCTCAATATGTTCCTGTGTTGGATTTCTGGTATTTTGACTATGACACGATGTGGAGAGGTTCTCTTTTGGTTGTGGTTATTTGGGGCTCAATATACCTCACTTTTCTCTGCCTACTCCCATGGCCTGTGGATTTGTGAGGTGCACCTCCTAATCCAGAGACCGCTTTGTTTACCCCAGGCTGTTGTAATGTCCATGTTGAAAAATGTCTTTGCTCACATTGATGGATAAGGAAGGCAGTCAGACCTCAGACCCATGTTGGATATAGGCATCAGGGCACAAGTTCAAATACTTAATGTTGGCAGGGGCTTGCAGACCCAGCTGTTTGCGAGTACAACTCAACTAGGCCTGGCTTTTCACCACAGGGGACAGAGCCCATGTCCTTTCCCATTTTTTTTTTTTTTTTTTTGGAACAGGGTCTCACTATGTGGCTCAGGCTGGCTTTGAGCTCACTTTGTAGCCCAGGCTGGTCTCAAACTTGCAATGATCCTTCTGCCTCAGCCTCCCAAGTGCTGGGGTCCTTCCCAATCTGACTTTAAACTTCTCAGGGGATCTCTTTCTAGCTCATTCTCTATCTGTGTTGGTATTGCATGGCTGTTCCTCACCCAGCCACTGTGGGAAGATAGCCCTGAGGGAAGTTTTAGTTATTCTGGGTCTCAGATTTAAATCAGTTACTTACAGAAATGGTGCCTAGTCAAGCAGTGTCTGGTGATATAGCAGGTGCCAGCACTTGAGTCCCTCTTCTGCTGTTGCCTGCCATGTGGAAGGAGTCTCCCTGGAGCAAAACCCCATGCTGTTTTTGCAGTTCATATAGGCTATGGACTCTGCTGTCATTTCTCCCAGGATCTCCCAGCCCTGGACACTTACCTTGCTTCTAGGGAGCCTGATTCTCCTCCCTGTAAACCTCAAGAGTTGGGGAGAGTCCAGATTTCTTCCTTCTTTTCTCTAGGTTATGAACAATCTTTCTAACTTATCTGTAGCTTCTAATTTTTTTTGTCAGTGATATGTGTCTGTCTGTGTCTGTCTCTATCTCTTTCTGTCTGTCTCTGTCTCTGTCTCTCTTCCAGTTTTGGATTCTGATAGCAAAGATGAATTTTGCTACCAATCATCTCTCTGACATTTTCTTTTTCAGTTTGTCACAGTTTTGATTTGCATTTCCCTAATGAATAATGATGTTGAACATCATTTTGTATACTTTTTAACCATCTATAGGTCTGTTTTGATGAAATATTTATTGAAACGTCCATTGTATTTTTAACTTTTTTGTTGAGTTATTAGAATCTTCATGTATTTTAGAAACAAGTCCTTTATCAGATACATGATTTGCAAATACTTTCGCCCAGTCTGCGGCTCCTCTTTTCATTTTCTCAGTTATCTTTCAAAAACCAAAAGGTTTTAATTTTGATGAAACTGAAATTATCATTTTTTAACTTTAAAGATCATGTTTCTTATGTCACATCTCAGAAATCCTTTTCTAGTCTGTGTTCTTAAAGCCCTTCTCCTGTTTTCTACTGTTTTTATTATGTTAGCTCTTACACTTAAAACTGTGTTTCAGTTTTAGTTAAGTTTTGAATATGTTTAGTGTGAGGTGAGAATATAAGCTGCTTATTTATTTTTATGTTCCCAATGTAACAGAAAATGTCCCCACCTCCCCACCAGTATACTTTACTTTCTTAGTTGCCCAGATAGTAATTCCTGCTCTGGTCTCCATTGCTTCTTAGAAATGGCTGGTCACTATGATGCACATTGTACAAACCAATCCTTAATTGGCAAGTCATTCTGCCTCTGCATTTCCTGCTTGCAGGAAATAAGCCCTAGATGGCCAGAGATTGGGGTCTGATATTTTGGGAGTGATCCCAGTCAGTACCCATTGACATAAATAAATCTGCTTCCAAATCCCAAGTGTTGTTTCTGTGTTTTTGCTTGCTCTTGCGTCTGGTGCATTGGCTGGGAAGACCAACCATGCTGACCTATTTGATCACCAGTCATAGCTCTCACAGATGGAGAAATGGCCTCTCCAGGTCCCAGTGGGAAATCATATCCTCAAGATTTCTTGAGTCCCCTCAGAGGTCTGGAGGAGGATTCCTGGCTTCCTACTCAAGTGGCTCACGTCAGACCCCAAAGGGAGGAGGATGCGATCTGCCTGTCTGTCTGCCTACCTGCCTGCCTGATTCCAATAAGACTTCCAGGGGTACCCCAGTTAGTCAGTCTGTCAGTCCTGCTCAGTTCAAGCAGAAGAAGATCTTGGTCACCTCTTGTTAGTTAAACCTAAGGGGAAGGGAGATTGGAATATTTAACCTCTGAGTGCCTGCTAAATGAATGTGTGAATGAATGGAAAAGACAGCATAAGCAATAGGTTGCTCCATCTGAGCACCAAGACTGGGAAGCACTGGTCACCATGGCTGATTTGGTCTTCACCTGTAGTTCCATGATGATCAACGTATGGCATAATGGAGACCTCATACCCTCCTGTATGGGGTATGCAGTGTACCCCCAAGTCCTCATATAATTTTGATGGGGCTGAGTTACTGGTTTGTTATTGGTTTGTTGATTGACAATGTGAGCGCTGTGCCTGCCCAGGGGTGGAGCTGAGACACAGTGTAAGGGAAGGCGGGTCTTCCTCTTGCACTTCCGCTTCCGCCTTCCTCTCGCTCTCTCTTGCCAGCGCGGCTTGTGTCTTGCAGCTTGCAGCCGCCATGAACAGCAGGCCTGCCATGCCATGCTATCTTGGAGCCAACTAATGGACTGAAACTCCCGAGAAACTGTAAGAATAAACCTTTCCTTCCCTAACTTTGGGCGTCAGGTATTTTTTCTTGGCAACGAGTAAAAAGTAACCAAGATACCTCCTTAGCTAAGTTGCACCTAAATCCCCGTGAAGGGTATAGCCAAGCTGGCATCTGAATGGTCTCTCTCTGAGGGGTACCCACCCTTTGTCTGTTGCACTGTCATTCAAGGGTACGTGACATACACTGTAGGGAAATAAAATGGGAACTAATTAGTTAAAACCTACAGTTCCTGGCTGCAGGAAAAAGGGATTTTATGGAGTTAAAAATGAAACCAAACCACTCCCTATATCTCAAGTGGAAAAAATGAAAAAAGAGGCCCATTCTTCCTGATAATTCTACCTTAGCACCCTTGTCAGCTGCTGCAGTTACTGCCAACACCTATGGCTTCACTCCCCACTCCTGACTTGTCTACTTCCAGCCAATTGAACTGGTTCCAGTTAGCCATTGCCTGCATTCAGCCACAGAGTCTCTCCCTCCAGATCCTTCTGCTTACATGCCTATTCTGGTCAGATGGCATCAACTAATGTCCACCCAAGATGACTGTCAGCAGTTCCTTCTAAGTTTCACATTTTGACTGTGGGAAATTGGATTGTCATCTCAAACAAATGAGTTGTGCCCTGTCAGGCCTCAATAGATAGGACAGACTGAGCTCTATCAAATTGGGCCCCCAAGACTGTCATTGCAAAAGTTGGGGGCTGTTATGGATTAAAAACTGGTGGTCAACTTAACACCAGCTGAATTAAATCAGTATGGTGCTGAATGTAGATGGTCCACCTGAGGAAAGTCGCCTGCGTAAATAGAAATGCGGAGAAGAAGAGCGAGGCATTGTGGGTTCTCTGAAGTATTGCTGTTTTAAGCCATTGTTCTCCTGGAGGAGGTTGTCATGGCTAGCTTCCCCAATTTAGGGGAACTCTGATCCTTACATTGAGCATCAATTTCCGCATCCAGAGGGGAAGGTGTGTGCTGTTTAACTTCCAGGAGAAGCTTGTCATGCTGGCTTCCTGGCATGTACTCACCAGTTCTCATTGTCAGAGGAGCTCAGGACCTTATTGTTGTTGAGGATGGCTGTGGTATTTTCAGGGTGGCCCTGGTCCTTATTTTGAGCATTGCTTCTTGGCTCAGTGTGGAACCCTCAACCTACTGGCACAGCTCCTTCATCCCGCTGGCATTGACTTTCTAGCTTCCACCACTGACCTTTGGGTCTTTCCCGCACAGATCTGTAAACCAGATTGGCATGAGCCCTTGTCATGGGTTCTAGACCTCCAGTTGGATTCGTTGGAGGCATTTTCATGGGCTCTAGGTCTTCAGATGGACTCATAAAGGACATTGCTGTGGGATCCAGGCCCCTGGGTAAATATTCTAGGTCTTTAGTGTTGTGCACAGATTTCCTGCACTTTCTTGTATTTAACTCCAGGTGGCCATCATAAAATCATATTATAAATTCTGTGTTCTGTATGTAATTGTTCTCCCTGCAACCCCTGACTACAACAGAGGCAAATCTGTGACTTTCCTAGTAGACAATGGAACAAAACTCTGCAACTGGGAAAATCTGAGGCAAAAGCCCAGCTCACTTGGGCTCAACTGCCATAACAGGTTAAAAATTCTTCCACCTTGGCTCTGCACCTATGTACCTACCTGCCAACATGGGGTACTGTCAGCAACTCCTTCTGACTCTGTTCAATATTGAAGAACACCACCACATTTTATATGACCCAAGCCTGGTTAAAGCCAAAAGTCCTCACTACTGTGGTTGATCCTGATGCTTGGGTCAATACAGTCCTCCCCCAATCACATCCAAACTGGAACTGTAATGCAACAGAGAGCCATGAAGCCTCAGATCAGTACCCCACTGCTGTCCTGGTAGACCTCAGAAAGGAAGGCAAGAAGCCAATAAACATGTATAAAGTTACTGAAGTTACCCACTGTGGCCCCACTGAAAAGAAATTCTTCCAAAACAGATCCTGTGAGATTGGTGGACACTATCAAACATGAATTCCTGCTTGAGTACCCTATACCTCTCATGGGACGTGACCACCATCCCTTCCACTTGAGTCCACTTCTTAGACTTGATATTGACTCTGACTGTATGCTTGGAGAAAAAATATTGCCTACATCAGTTTGAAATGCCTGATAATCACAACCCTGAAATTTTGAGAGACTCATTTTCAGAAGTATCAACAAAGGACTCATCCCCAGAGCTTACTATCAATCATAACCCTCTGGTGATTGATCTTTGTCCCAAGACAACTGCCACCTGCATCAAACAGTACACCTCTTATGCCTGTAAAGCCAGTTCAAGATCTCCATGTTGCCGGCGCCACCATGATTGCCTGCTGGTACATATGCCGGAACCTAAATAAATACCTTATTCTGCCTTCTATTGGCTCCTGTCAGCCAGCCCCTCTTTGTAACTAACCTTGACTCAACCTTTCAGAGGTTCAAAAACTTGTTCCCTCTTGAAAAAGCACTTCTGATTAAAGACACTTCCAAACAGCCTGCTAAAAAGTCACAAAAATCTCTGCTACAATATCTGGCAGAAACTAGTTACAAGAAAGAAACTCCTTAAATTTCTTAGAGCTATTGGCTTCTATAAAACCTGGATCCTTGAGTTCACAGAAACATTAATGCTTACTCAGACTGTCAGTCCCTGGGAAGGTCCAGTGGCCTATTTGTGCAAATACTTGGATTTGGCCACTAAGGGCTGCCTTGCCTTAGACTGTGACCAAGGCCTAACTGTCCAGGTGTCACATGTTGTACTGGGATGAACTGCTCTGAAAAACGGACTCCCGAGCCGGGCCTGGTGGCGCACGGCTTTAATCCCAGCACTCAGGAGGCTGAGGTAAGAGGAGCGTTGTGAGTTCGAGGCCAGCTTGGGCTATAACGCGAGCGCAAGGACGGCCTGAGCTACATAGTGTGATCCTGCCTCAAAAAAAAAAAAAAAAAAAAAAAAAACAGGGCTGGGGGTTTGGCTCAGTGGCTTAAGTGCCTGCCCTGGCAGGTGCAAGGCCATGAGGTTGATCCCCAGTGCTGAAAAAAAAAAAAAAAAGGACCCCCTGACAGATGCTGAGTATGCCCTATTTTTGAATGGAAGTACCTCTGTTAGAATTGAATTGAAGTTCGATGGTCTAGATATGCTGTAGTCACCACAGACAAAACTATTTTGGCCAAAACTCTCCTGCAGAGATGATCTGCATAACAAGTTGCTGTTTAGAGGCCTGCTACCAATGATACAAAATAATCCAGTCTAGAAGCCCAAGCTCTCTCTGGGTATCCAACTGACTAAAACATCAACCTCAGCCAGAAAAATTTTACTTAGTATTCCCGGAAGATCAAACACAGACCTGCCCCATTATTAGTTCTGCAAGTTCAAGCCACAGCTCTGGCACCTCCAGGGAAACTAAAAGGGGGGAACTGTAACAGAAAATGCCACACACACACCCCCAGCCAATATACTTCAGCTTCTTAGTTGCCCAGGTAATAGTTCCTGTTACAGTTCCAGTTGCTTCTGTCTCCTAGAAACAGCTGGTCATGGTGATACATAGTTGGTCCCTATGATGCACATTGTATAAACCAATCCCCGATTGACAAGCCATTCTGCCTCTGTACTTCCTGCTCGCTTATCCTATCTAAGCCCTAGACTACCAGAGATCATGGTCTGATATTTTGGGAATGATCCCGATCAGAGTTTATTGACGTAATAAATTCGCCTCCAAATCCTGAGTGTCATTTCAGTGTTTCTGTTTGCCATTGTACCAGCAACATATATTGAAAAAACTATTGAATTGTCTTGGTATTTTTGTAAAAAGTCAGTCTACCATAAATATAAGGGTTTATTTCTGTTGCGTGTTCTGTTTCAATAATCTGTACACCAGTTATTTAGTCAGTACCACCCTCTTGTGAATATTGCAACTTTATTTACAATTCTCCAACTTTCTTCTTTTTCAGAGTTCTCTGAATTTTTCTGTATCCTTCGCATTTTCATATAAAATAGCCTCCCAGGATTTTAATATGGATTGAGTTGAAACTATAGATCAATTTGTGGATAATTATTATCATCACAATATTGAATCTTCCAATCATGAGCATGGCATATTATTCCATTTGTTTAGATTTTCTTTCATTTCTCTCAGTAACGCTTTGAAGTTTTCAGTGTATAAGTTGTGTACTTTGTTAAAACTATTCCTATTTTATTATTTTTTCTATTACTGTAAATGGAATTCTTTTATGTTAGTTTTCCCATCATTTGTTAATAGCGTGTCTGACACATTATTAACTTGCTTATTGGTTCTAGCAGATTTTTGTAGATTCCGTAGGCTTTTCTGCATACAAGAACATGTTACCTGTAAATTAGAGAGACTTTTACTTCTTCCCCTCCAATCTATATGTCTTTAATGTCTTTTTCTTGCCCTATTACACTGGTTAGGATTTCCTGTATGAAGCTAAATACAAGGGGTAAAAAAGAGCAAACATTTTTGTTCTGCTCTCGTGAGAGATCCTGGATACTCTCTCTTTAAAGGAAATCTTGATATCTCTTCCAGAAAAGGAGAAGGTAAAGCCTTTTTTCTCAAGAGTTTTCTTCAACATTTCCTACCTCTTTCTTGCCTCAAAGATGTATGAAACTTACATTTCTTATGAAAGATGAACAACACCCATATTCCTTTCTCAAAAATCCTTTTGAAGCAGCCTCATCCTCTTAGCCCCAGAGTTTTAGTACCTCAGAGGAATAGCACCTGCTTTTCTTGGCCTCCATCCATGGGGATTCAGTGAGGGGGAATTGAAAACAAAGTGCTTGGAACTCAGATGGAAGTTCTCCCTATACTCTCAAAGGAGCTAAGATGAATCTCAGAAGATCCTGATGGCTAATGCCCTCCTGAGCACTGTGGGGTCCTGTGATGAGCTCCTCTCTGCTCCAGCTGCCTGTGCTATCTGGGTCTCCTGTGTTCTACACACACCTGCCAGACTCCAGCCATGATTACCTCTTTAAAACCCCTAAAACCACCATGCGCATCTCAGGGTCTTTGGTTATGCTATCCCTTCCCTCCTGAAGCGCCTTCCACTTTCCTCTGCTTGTTTATATCATGTCTTTAGGACCCATCTTCAGTCTCCATTGTTCCCTCCTTCCCTCCCCAAGGCAGCCTTAGGGCCTTGCACAACCCCATCTGTGACCCTGGGACCTGTAACTGTCTCATGCCCCATGCTCTTTTGGCCTGGAAAGTGCACGTCTGGCTAGCAGCTTTGCCAGCATCTCCATCACATGCCCAGGGCTGTGAATTACAAAATTCGCTTTTCTCAAGTCAGCTCAAGCCAGTCTGGCACGAGTCCCTTATTCTCCTTTGTCAACTAGGCAAAGACTCAGTTGTTCACCCAGCTTTGTGTCTTGCAGTGAAGCAGCCCTTTCCTTGCCCTTCCTTTCTTCTTTAGATGCCCTGATTATGCCTTTCTATTGACACTGCTCTAAAGTGCACAGAAAATCTGCTTTGCCCACAGATATCAGGTAATTTGCCACTCTACATTTTCACCTTTCCTTGCTGCCTGTGTGGGTCCATTCTGGGCTGGGTAGGAAAAAGAAATAGGTCAGAACAGTTTGCAATAGGAAAGTTCATTGGTTGCATGCTATTTTGCTGCTGGATAAGAATAACCAAAATAACACCCATGGGGAAGTTCCCAAAGACCCAGGCACGATGTGCTGCCTGTGTGGGCCTCACATAGAAGGGCAGTATGTACTGCTACAGGAGCTGATAGAGGAGGGTGCCCTGTGGGTCTTAATAAATAGAGCTATTTCTTCCCACATTTAAAAACCAGCCTTTTCAGGAGAGACCCCTTTTAGGCCTTGTGCTTTCCTACCTGTGTATCTTCATCTTTCAGTGCCTAAATGTCACCCACTTCCACTAATCCCCCTAGATTATCTCCTACAAAACAGTGTGAAAGTCATTTTTACCTAGAAGTTTCTCTTTTCTAACTCCATCCATTTCAGTTCCACATGTTTTTTCAGCCCCCTGGTTTTCTGCTAATTTCTTCTGCATCTGTGTAATCCTGATGTTGAAATTATCAGAAACCTTATCCCTTAATTACAAACCCCCTATAGCCAGAAAGTGCATCTTTCCTCATTCCACTCATTGCCTGGTTAAGCTCTTGGCCTGCAGAACACTGTCCAGCTCTCGCAGAACCTCACACATGCTATAAACTCCAGGGCATTTGAAGGAAAAGCTCAAGAGTGGCTCCTTGGACCAGGAAGAGCTAGTAGCCTCCCTATGCTGCCTAACTCAGAACTGGTCCCTGTTTGCTTTCTCCTGTGTGACCTAAGATGTGTTCATTGGAGTCAACAGGTTGGTTTCATACTTCTTTAGCTCAGAGAAAAGGTTTGGTGGAAAAAATAGATGGAAGTTCCTGGAGAGGAGCTATTATTTTAGAGCAGATCTTCTGAAACCTTGAGGCACGCCATGTAAACGATGCCCTCGCCAATGTAAATGATCCCAGTGCCAGAGTCTGTAATTACACAAACAAACAAACAAATGTCAGTGCTAGAGCATGCATTTAGCATGCCTGAGGGGCTGGGTTCCATTGCTAGCACCTCCCTTCCCCAATACACCACCCAGCTAGTGCTGATGTACAAGTTACATTTGAAAATCGGTGATAGATCCTTGCTACTGACAGTGTGATCCTCAGGCAAACAGCATCAGCCTCACTTAGGAGTTTTTAAGAAGTATAGAATTCCAAGCCCCACCTAGATCTGAATCAGAATCTGCATTTTAATAAGGTTCCCAGTAATTGATACATACACTAAAATCTAAGAAATCCTTCTTAATGAGTGATTGCATTGGGATATGAGCTAAATTTGGACAACCTGAACTAATCGTTACCTTTCACATCACGTAGATGGTAGGTTGGGGGCTAAGGAGGAGTAGAGAGGAAATTTGAGCAGCCACAGGTTCTGGGTCTTCTCTCTCCCAAACCTGGCTGTAGTTTGGAGATATAATCCCAAGAGCCTATCTTCTGTCGCCAGCTTTTTGGATCAGCAATTATCTAATAATTGAAATGTCTGTTCTGCTTGTTAGTTGTATTTGTTATTATAATTATTAATGGCTGCTGAAAGTAGAACAGCATGTGTCTGGAGGAGAAGAGAAATATTACTGAGCTTAAGGAGCAGATCTGAGGGGGGAGATTCCTGTACCTGTCACCACCCTGTGCCTTGAATCCATGCTCATCTACACAACCACTGCTTCCTACAAAGGCGGTTACTATGAATGTTCTTCTCTTCCTTCTGCTTTTTCTAATTCTTGACATTTTGGCTTTTATCCTGTTTCAGATTTTTAGCTTGCTTACTAGCCTCCTACCTGACTCTTGCATCTGACCTTCAAACGTTCAACAGATAATTCTTTTAACACCTTCATTATGCTGATATTTACTGGAGATTCAAAGGATCTACAATGTTGCATAATGCTTATCACTTACACGGCCCTCACTATATGTCAGGGACAATGCTAAATGCTCCCCTGATATAAGTGCACTTTTCATAATCCTAACTGCATAGTTTTTGTCACTTTATAGATGGAATAAACCAAGGCTCAAATAATTTTTTAAAAACTTTTTTATGTAAAAAAGTAAAACAAAATTTCATAGCAAAATAATAGAAGAATAACAATTATTAACACATTACATGTTGTTATCTTTAAAGTAGTTGCTCAGGGCACAAGCTATGAGCATTAAAATTTCTCCAGTTGATATCAGCACAAACTTGCCTTTTTAATGAATTATGAAATACTAATAGTATGATTGGCTTGTATTTTTTCCCTTTTCCCTACTGTCCTTTCCCATTTTGCCATTCTAGTTCCTTTTTCCTTTGAAAAATTTCTTACTATTTCACAATATCTATAGTACATTTTAGACTTTATTTACTCTTTCAGTTTCTCACACCACGGAGACAATACAATGTTTACACATGAGTCTGATTTATTTCACTTTCTTTTCTCCTTTTCCCAGTTGTTCCTTCCTTTTGAGCACTTTCTTTCCATTTCATTTTCACATCTGTTGTGCATTTTGAATCTTACTTACTCTTTCAGTTTTTTTTACACTACCCAGACAATACAATATTTACACATGTGAGTCTGATTTATTTCACTTACGAGTATGGTCTCAAGTTGCATCCATTTACCTATAAAAGTTCCAAGTTTAACCTTCTTTATGTCTGAATAGTACTCCATTGTATAAAATACCACATTTTTTTATCCATTCCTTGGTTGATGGGCATTAAGTTGTTTCCAAGATTTAGCTATTACAAATTTTGCTGCTATAAACATGGGTGAACAAATATTGCTGTGGTATGATGTTTTTAATTCTTCTGGGAAGATAACCAGGAGGGGAACAACTGGATGAAATGGAACCTCTAGTCTTAGTTTTTGAGGAATCTCCACACTGATTTCCACAGTGTTTGCACCACTCTACACTCCCACCACCAGTGGAGAAAGGTTCCTTTGTCTCCACAGCTTCTCCAGCGTTTGTTATTGCTTGATTTCTTGATACTAGTCATTCTTTCCAGGGGGTGATGGAATCTCGGTGTTGTTTTAATTTGCATTTCTCAAATGACCAATGATGTTGAACATTTTTTCATGTGTTTATTTGTCACATATGTTTCTTTATCTGAGAAGTGTGTATTCATCTCAGATGCCCATTTTAGGAGAGTCTGATTTTTTTTCAACTCCCCATATGTTCTGGATAGAAGTCCTTTGTCTGAGGGACAATTGGCTAAAATTTTTTCCCACTCTGTGGGTAGTATTTTTGCTCTGTTGGTGATTTCTTTTGCTGTGAAAAAGATTTTTAATAAGATGAGATCCCAGTTGTTGATTCTTTGAAGTATTTCTTATGCAGTCTGAGTTTTGTACACCTATGTCTTCAATATTTCTACCTACTTTCTCTTGCAGTAGATTAAGTGTTTCTGTTTTAATATTTAGATCTTTGATCTATTTTTACTTTAATTAAGTTTGTGTTGATAGATATGAATCTAGTTTTAGTCTGTGGCATATAGAGAGCCAGTTTTTCTAGCACCATTTGTTAAAGAGGCTATCTTTCTTAAGTGAACATGTTTGGTCCCTTTGTTAAAGATAAAGTGGCTGAGTATGTTTGTAGTTGTGACTGCATCTTTTAATCTGTTCCACTGATCTTCAGGTCTGTTTTTATTTGTTTGGTTTGGTTTTGTTTTGCTTGTTTTTTTGTTTTTGTTTTTTTGCCAGCACCATGCTGATTTTAACACAGTGCGTCTGAAATAATTAAATAACTTCCACACAGCCATAGCTAACTTAGTGACATACATAGGATTTAGAACTAAGTGTGATTACCTCAAAAGTCTGTCTACTGAAGGTGCTTCCAGCTCAAAACTGCATGATTTTGCAGTGTTTTTTACATTTGAAAGTCTTTTTCTTCTTTAAAAAATATGTTTTAATCTCTCTAAAAGACTATCTTCTTCAATGCTGTGCTCAGACACTGTTCTTGCCAGGGCCCAGGACAGTACCTCAACTATCACACATTTGACATCTGTGGAAGGAAGGAAGAATGTTGTTTTGAATCATATCCTGGGTTCCACTTTTTAGCCACAGAGCCTTCTCAAGCCTGAGACAAAGTAATTAACCTCAGTTTCCTGACCTGCACATACAAACTACTAATACCTCCTCTACCAGAAAATGTTATGAAGAATTAAATGCGATGAGTTAAATAAGGCCTCTGGCAAAGTGCCTGACATGTGGTAAACACTCAGTACTTGTTAGTTATTGTAACTGTTACTAGCACTATGACATATGAGTCCCTCAGTTTCCCTGAGAAGTCTCCAGTTTTTTTGACTAGTAAGTCTTGTCCTCAGAAGGGCCTATTTCATGCAGTTTCAGTTTGTCTATTTTTTTCTTGACCACATCCTTTTAGTTTTCACACTCATTTCAGACATCATGTTCAAACTGAGATTTTAGTTGCTTATCTGAAGACAATATATTAAATCACAGAACAAACATTTTATATGTTCTTATGATTTCTTGATAACTCAGGTCTGAAATACCCATCCCTGAGGGTCCAGCGATATTAGGTTAAGTAGAGGAAGCCAAAGTCCCTTTTGAAAGAGAGAACTTGCTTCTTTTAGCTTCTGCAGCAAAATTGTATTTAGAGCATCAAGTGATCTGAGACATATTGCAATAAAAGGATTTATTGTATATAAATTCCATTAGATCAAAACTATTTAAGTTCCTGGGATTTTGTGAAGTATAAAGAAGGAAATTCCTGGAAATATACTTTGTATTATGTAACCATTTGAGAAGTTTTAATTTTAAGAGTCAAAACATTGATGTTCATTGACATTGGTTTTTCTCTGATACAGAATGATAAACACAGTCCTTCATAATTCCTACTATGGGCCCGTGCCAAACTTTGCCATTCAGTATATCTGCAAATCTGTCCCAAAACCAAACATTGCATTTTCATTCCTGTAAAGTTCCTATTTATTTATTCATTCAATAAAAATTTATGGAGCTGCTATTAATGTTAGTCACTGTTCAGCGTGCTGGAGGTAGTAGTTAACAGTGTTCTTCTCCCTCATTCTAGTGAAAGGAGATGGCCAATAATAAAATAAACAAAAATCATAAGTAAGAAAAATATCAGATAATGAGAAGAAGTATACAGAGAATTAGAATATGGGAATCCAGTAGAGAGTAACAAGCTGACTGCAGCATATAGAGCTGTGAGCTAACGGTTCCCCAAAGAAGTAATTTTTAAGTAGAGACATATTTAACCTCTGAGCAAAAGAGCCTTCCTGGAAGTGGAAAAATACAGGTTTCAAAAACCTAAGACTGAAGAAACTTAACATTCTCTCCCTGCTTTCCTTTACTTGTGACCTTCATTAAATTGTGAATTTCAGAGAGTCAGAAACTGGGTGATCCATTTTTCAGATGAAAAAATGATTTTTCCAGCTAACACATTACCTCCTTAGATCTTGTTAAAACTTTCTAAAGTGTGAGCTAGAATTCTTCTAGAAACTTCTACAATTTTTTCCTTGGTGAATGTGCCTGCTATATGCACTTGTTCAAGGAAATCTAGGTTCATTAAAAACTTTGGTATTTGATCAAAATATTTTGCCTGGTAAGCTGGGTAGGTTTTTTTCCCCACTTTTCTGGAATGAAGTTGGTGTTAACCAACACTGCATCCAATTTTATCTTTAGAAACTAGTTCTTGCATTTTACATTAAATTAAGCATAATTCCTTTCTGTGACAATTGGGGAGGGTTTTTTCATTTTTATTTTTATTAATACATGTTTATTGTACATACATAATGGTCATATTCCTTGTGAGAGTTGTTACATACACATAACACATATTAATTCCTTATCCCCTTCCCCTCCTCTCTCTCCCCCTAAACTATAAAGCTTTTGTTTTGTTTTTTCCTAGTTAGAATATCTGACTTAGTCTGTATAATTATTTCTTTTCCTTCCATATTTATCTTGGTTGTCCCCAGCTTTAGAGAGTGTGTAATAGGGGAACCCAGGCTACATTATAACAAATAAGGCCCAGATCACATACCTCCTGCAGCTCTCCTTCAAGTAGTGACTCAGGGATCCATATTCCTGTCATCTTGTACTGCCAACTTCTGGATTCAGAGGTCACCACAGAAGGACATGGCCAACTGTACAATGAATTTCTTCTTTATCCTATTGATTGGAATCCAATCATATGGCCCCAACCTAATAAGAACTTCCAAGGGTATCTAGGAAATGCGTACACACGTGCTTGGGAGGAGATGAATGACACGAAATCTGGTGAAACCAAAGATGTGTCTCTCCTGCAAGGAAGTACCCCACCATACTCTAAAATTATTCTTCTCTTCAGGCTGGTTTAAGTACTCTTCTTTCTGTGTAGCACAATCTAAACTGTAGTAGACACTGTAAATACAGTTGGCACAGTAGATTGGGTGGAAGGAAAGATGTTTGGATTGCAATCTAAGAGTTTATAGAAAGTAAAAGAGTAAACTAGAGTGAATATGTATTGAATTGATTAGCTAATGCATAAAATTGTGTACTAATTAATGGTAGGCCCAAGAATTATAGGAAGAAATCAAAACTACACTGTTAAAAAATAGACTAGATTGGAGGTCCCTAGGAAAATCCTTTTATCGTTTTAACACACAGCCTTACTAGCCGAAGTGGCTCCAACTCTCCTTCCCTCTGAGTCACTCTGGCAATCACTCTATAGTTATTTCAAAGATTGGGAAATTATTCTGAAGGCAACGTGGCCTGTCGATAGCATTGACTTTGGCTCCCCTCATCATCATTCTCTGTGTTGCCATAGTCTGTTTTTAAGTCCCTGAAGTTGGCTGCCTTTGAAATAAAATGGGAAAACCTGAGTTTGTGGGCCAGTTTGGTCCACAGCCCAGTTCCCCCACCAAAAAGAGTGAACAATCCTTCATTTGTGGCACACTGAGACTGCAGTGACCTTCCGGGCCAGCCAGGATGCCAGAGGGAGCATATATTCTCTGAAATGACAGTAGAGGAAGAACCAACCCATTGCCCAAGGACTAATGAATGGGCCCCTCTCTTCCCCTGGGACAGCCTCAGCAGAGCCCATGCAGGGCTTAACTCTTTCTTACCCTGAGATTTACATACAAAGCCTGATCTATCTTGTCTCTTAGCTAAAAATGAATCATACTGGAAATAGATAAGAATTAGTCTAATGCTAGCAACAGTTATTTATGTGAGTGATTATCTGATTAATATATTTCTTTGCCTCTATATCAGAGGGCAAGAACTATGTTGACTTTGTTTATCATTTTATCCCCTACTATTTAACATAGTGCATGGCAAAGAGGTGATACCAGGGAAATACTTATTAAATATAGAACAACTATGGGAAAACCTTGTCTCAAAGCTCAGGCTCACATTTTGCTTTGTTTTGTCATCCCATCTTCCATAATATTGTGATTATTTCCTTTATCCATTATAAATGTAAAATCTATTTTGAGGGATTTCTGCTTCTTATTTCTGACTCAGTGAATCTCAGAACCATCAAAATAGAGACTTGGAATCCACTCCGTCACCAGCTTTCATCTTTGAGCTGGTGGTGAAACCCCTTGTTTTCAAATTGCTTCTGTGCATGTTTCCTGGGTGTGACAGGTGGGACTGCTCCCCAAACCTACAGGCAAATACACATACATTTAGTTTTCTTCACACAACATAAGTGGCTTAACTTCATATGGTTTATCAGATGGTGTGATTAACAGAAAGTCCAACATCAGGGCATTGTTTAAGGAAAACAAAGAATTTATCTAGGTTATGAACATGTGAAGTGATATGGTGTAGAACGAACTGCTGAAATTTAGCGCCGCCTTTCTCTTCCCATGACTTATTCCCAATCCAGAGGCTCACATGACCCAAAAAGAATGACTAGCCTGACTTCCACACTCCAGGAGCTTGCTGATTGTTGCCACGTGGCTATGTGAGGTACCCAACTGAGTTTCCAGATGAGGTTGGTCTAAAGCTCTGCATAGACTGCTGACAATCTGTCATTTTCTGTGCTGCTCAAACAAAATATCTGAGCTCGGGTAATTTATAACAAACAGAAACTCATTTCTCGTAGTTCTGGAGGCTGAGAGTCTGAGATCAAGAGACTGGCAAGTTCAGTGTATGGTGAGGACTCATTTCTTCCTTGCTGCTGTACAATCCAGAGGGAAGGAATATTGCATTCTCATACAGAGAAGAGAAAAATGGGTCTAACTTGGTTTCCTCTAACCCTCTTACAAGCCATTAATCCATTCATTAGAGCTGAGCCCTCCTCATTTTCTACCTCCCAACACCATCCTGTGGAGAGGACACATCAAATTGTAGCAAGGTCTTTGGGGAGAAATGATCCTCAGTCTCCCCGCAGTGCTGCAGGACAGGTCAGCCTCCTGGACTCTCTGATATATTTCTCAGTAAAGAAGAGAAGCAATAGGGGGAAATGGAGAAGGAGAAGAATAAAAGCTAAGAAAGGTAAGAATAACAAAAGCTACATTTCAGCAGAGTTACCGCACAGCTCTTCACATATTCACTGCTTAGACAAATTCTTTGTTTTCCTTGAACAGAAAGCAGACTTTCCTCTCTAAATTATGCACATTGAAAAATTTAACTACAAGCAACATTTAACTATAAAGAAGAAAACAGAGAGATCATTTTACTAACCTGTCTGGTTTCAAGGTGCTTGATCTTTGCTGAACATTATAGTAAAATAATTGAAATTCAGGCAATGGAACAGGGTCATTGAATGAAATGATCCTGTATCTTGGAGTCAAATGATTTTTTCTTAGAATAAGAGTCAATTTTATTTTGGCAGGGCCAAGTCAGTGGTAGAAAACAACCCAGGCACAGGCACCAGGGCATGTATCACCCCAAGGAAAGATGGTGAGCAGGAACAGTATGTCCAGGAGACAAGGGGAGAATCCTGACCTCAGGTGGGATGGCTCTTGGGTCTGAGTCAGCACACCTTTTCAGGACCTGTACCATGTGCTCCCAGTCCTACTGCCATCTTAAAGATACCACCCAACAGCTTATTATCATTGTCAGCATGAGTCAGCAGTCAAGAAGGATAGGGACTGACTCACAAGGTATGAACAGAGCATCATAAGGATTAGCAGTAGTTCTGAAAGGAAAGCATTAAACCATGTGGAGGTAGAATTGTTACACATTGCTAATTCATACAACGCAATGAAAATATTCAGAAAATTCACTGTATTCTCTGAGGTTGCTGTAATAAGCAAAAGAAACAATGAGGGAAACCAAATGCAAAGCCTGTAAGTGTCACAGAAATGGGCCCCATAATATGCATCAAACCCTAAGATGGCAGTGGAGGAGAGTGATTGAGTTTTGCAGATTAAGTGCCAATGAGCAAAACCAATCTTCCTTCCTCCTGAAATATGCCTCGTTACTGAGTCAAGCTGGTGAGTTATTGTGGGTTTTTTCTTGCATGGTTTTCTTCTGTAACAGTCATATCAAAAGTTTAAAATCGAAACAAATAACTGTTCCTGTTTCCTCTTTTATTCCTTCATCTTAACCAACACTCAATAAGCAGGAGCAACCAGCCTCCCTGAGGATTTGCGAAGGGAATTTCTATTGTGAGGGAGTTGTCCTCATTCTTTTTCAGTTAGTTAAAAATGATTTAAATCAATTAGGATCCAGAGCAGCACTGCCCATCTGTCTGTCTGAGGTGCAGACACTCATGGACACTACTCGGGTGAACTAGGACAAGCAGGATGCTGCACTGCCCGAGTGCAGCCCATCGTCAGGATGGGGCCACAGATGTGCAGACAAGTAAGTACAATATGGAACATTTTGCCCCAAGGGACACAGGCAAGGTTATAGAGAAGATGGGATTTGAGCTGAGTCTTCGAGGGTGAATTGGCCTTATGGACAAGGGCAAATCAGCTGAAGGGGAGAATGAACAAAGGCAGTGACACACAGAAGTGGATGAGGCATAATGAATGTTGGGTGTGTGGCTGGGGAGTGGATGGGGTAAGGTTAGAACAGTGAGGTTTGAAAGCAGGCAGGTCCTGGGTGTGGAGAGGATTGGTCCTGGCTTAGAATTTAGACTGCAGGCCGAAGTTCATTAGTACAGGTCAAAACCTAGTGCCCTGGAATGTAACGCAGAAGCAGCCCAGCTCTCACTGGAGCCTGGTTTAGGATGGATGCCATTTGCTTGAGGCCTTGCCACTGGTGCCAGAAATTCCCAGCATTCCACTCACTCCTTGGAGGCCTTCTGAAAATGTGCACACACAAGTTCCCTGAAAGAGGTAACACATGAACAAGCTGACCACAGTTCCTACCATCAGACACTTCTGGAGCTCAAAGGCAGGCTCTGATTTGAGGATGTCTCGGTTCAAAGTCCAGTGCTTTCACTTACACTGACTCTCACAGGCTGAGCAGCAGCAAGGGATGGACGTGTGAGGAATTACAAGCACAGTCTGGTGTTGGAAAACAGAAAATATGAGTGCAAATATATTCCTGGGAGCCATTCACTCTCACCATAGCATACTGCTCTAGAACAACATTGACCAACAGAAACATAATGTGAGCCATATACATATGTAATTTACAATTTTTCTGGTGATCCAATTACAAAAAAGTAAAAAGAAATAGTTGAAATAAATTTTTATCATATAATTTAAAATTAAATGTATTGAAAACTGTCATTTTTACATTAAGTAATATAAAATGATTAAGGAAGTATTTCACTTTTTTGTTTGTTAGTCTGTAAAATTCAGTGTGTATTTTACTCTTGCAGTACATCTTAATTTGTATGAGTCACATTTCCAGGCCACTTGTGATTAGTGGCTGCTGCAGTGGATTTCACTCTCTGGAATAATGACCCGCGTGACTGGACTGAAATAATAGCAATAGCTAGTATTTCTTGATTACCAGCTGAGAGATCTTAAGCAAGATACTAAACTGGTGCTCGTTCTTCCTCTGTAAATGAGAAGTAGTGATAAAACCTAACTTATTTTGTTGTGAGCAGTAAGTCAAAAGATCTAACTGAAGTTCCAAATAAGATTATTAGTCCTTTTGCCCTTGCACATGTAGTTTCCTTGGCATGGAACACCCTGTGGTCTCCATCTACAAATCCTATTCATTTTTTAAGACCTTGTTCAAATGTTACCTCCTCTGTGTATTCTCTGAGTTGCTCTTGGTTCTGGACCAATTTATAATCTTATTTAGACCTCTGTAATGGTGCTTCCTAGCTTGCTCTATAATTGATTTCCTACCCATATTCCCTAGTGAATCTACAAGGATTATTGCATTTCAATTCTAAGATACAGATTTTTCGACCTTTTAACATCTCTGAAATGGGAGGGCTTTGTTACAATTGGCAGTGTTTTTTTTTTTTTTTTCTTAGTGAGTTTTTTTAAAATGTAGGTGTGATTCTAGTACATCGATTTCATAAAGTTTTGGGCTTGCCTTTGTTTTTCCAGCACTGGCCTCAGTAAATGCAATAAATACATCGAATATTTTGAGACAGTAAACGTTTACTGCAGTTGCAACATGTGTAAATTATTTAGCTGCCTCTCCTGCATGGTAACCTGTGCATGCTCGGAGATAGGGCTTTTTCATAGTCATAGGCTGGGCATCTTGTGAAAGGCCAAAATTTAATAAGTGGTTTTTGAAAAATATGTGTCCTTGAATTCCACGCAAAAAAAAAAAAAAAATCCCATCTTCCTCACTACAGCAGGATTAGGCTTTAAAATCTCCTTCGTCAAAATATCTGATTACTGCATCAGGAAGCAGAGCAGTTCAGCTAGACCATCAGGTTGAGAAATGTGCACTTGTGGGACCAGTGGGGAGGGAGCATTTCCCCTCAAAGTTGTGTGCTTCCTCAGAAACCCCACAGAGCCCCCCAAAAGGCTCATCTTTCAAAGGGAAGACGGGCTGTTAAATTTCAAGTATTTCAACAAAACCTACTTTTTTAAATCTGGAAACTTCACTCTCAAATTGTGCTGCTTCTCTCCTGTTTCTATGATAAACAAAAACATGTCAAAAAACTTCAACTATAGCCTGACAGACCTCTGACTATAGCCTGATAACATTAGAAGGTTAAAAAAAAATAATGTTCAGCCTAAAAAAGAAGAGGGAGAACGGGATAATAGAGAGCTTTTAACTAGTATTGTTCCCAAAGCTAGACTCTATCAGAAAGAAGGAATTTTGAAAGACCAAGAATGAAGTGTCTGGAATGTACATAGAGTTTCTATAAGCAAATATTGACTTCTAAGTCTCTGAGGTTATCACAAAGCTGTTGTTTGAAGGTACACTTTGATTTTTCCTTGATGAGTGGATTGGAGTTCCTGCCAAGTAACAAAACTCAGTTGTTTGGGGCGTCTACCCAATCAAATACATACCTACATCCCTTAAACTACCAGTATCTCTCCTGAAGTGAAATCACGCCTGTTCTAACTTTGGCAAGCAGTGCAAGCACCTGGAGTGAACTAAGAGTGTGTGATTTTATTGCCCCCCTCCCCCCAAAGAAAACACTGTTTTAGCAACGCAATTAAACTAAATAGCTCCCTGCCTTACCAAACTCACCCTGTCAGGTAGGCTCACAGTGTGAAGTCCCAGGGGTGGGCCTGGCTGCATTTGGGATGCAGGGGTTCCTGGAAGCGTTAGCTAACCTAGGCCCCTCTGATATCTGCTGCATCCTGGATTGGAAGGGAAAATCAATCACAAATTCTTTAACTTCCTGTTTTCCATTTCCTTCCTTTTCAAGTTTAGTTTAAATGAAACTACTTTGGTTGATGGATGGAAAAGTATCAAATAGAAGCGCCCTCACCAGCTCCTCCTTCCAGATACTCCTGCCCTCCTCCTGTCTTCTCCTCCCACATCAATAGGTGCCCTTCATCAGCTTCTTGCTGGAGAAAACGCCTGCTGCTCGTCTCAGGATGCCCAAATTATGGCTACTGACAGGGCAAAGAACCACATGAAGGTGACGCTGTTCAGGACAGGCCATACCTCTTGCTTGGCTCTGATAATCGTTCACAGCTCCTATTCAGCTGACACCCACAGTTGAATAGAGAAAAGACATGCTAACAGTTTCAGTGGGGAGGGTCCTATCGCAGAGGCCTGTGGCAGGAGAAAGAGCTGATCTTAACTCTGCCTATTCAGCTGCTGTTCATCAAGTGCTTGCTATGGACTCACCACACCTGGCTCTGGGAAGCCCTTTCTTAAGGTAGCTCTGTTGGCCAAGCTCCTTCTGCTTAGTTTAGCTGAAGCAAAACTGAAACTCTCCCCCTCTGCCCGCAATAGTTTTACAGGAACTAAGGAAGGCACTAAGGAGGGACTGTACAAAGCACAGAAGCAGATGAGTTTACAGTCACAGATTTCTTATCTGACAGGGCTTCCTGGAGAATTAGCTTCCTTTTCCCCACAGCTACCCTCCATCAAAAAAGTCCGGATCTTTTGTGTACAATAAGATAAGCACATTTCCAAAGGGAGTGGGCCCCTCTCTTCTAGAGATATTTCTTTCCCTTCATCCTGCTCCCATTCTTTGCCAAGATCTTGAGACTAATTTGAGAAAAACATGATCAACACTAAACCTACACATCTTAAAAAACAAACAAACAAACAAAAAAACCCTGTGGAGTCAAACCCATAACAAAATAACTGACAATCATCAAACATATCAAGGTCATGAAAGTCAAGGAAAGAAAATTGTTTTAAAATGATAAATGCTAAGGTGGGTGTAGTGGTGCACACCTATAATCCCAGCACTCAGGAGGCTGTGGCAGGAGGGTCACCACAAGATCAAGGCAAATCTGGACTCCTTAGTGGGCTCAAGGTCAGTCAGAAATGCATAGTAAGACCCTATGTCAAAAAAGAAAAAAAAAAAAAAGACACATGCTAAAGGTACAGGACCCAAATTGGAAGTACATAATTCTAAACTGGATCATTTTGTTGTAAAGGACATTATTGGTAAAGATTGAATGGAATCAAAGATTAAAAGGTAGCATAGAACGAGTGTTAGTTTCTTGATTTCGATAGTTGTGAAGTTATGAGGGTGAATATCATTGTTTTTTAGAAAATACACACTAACGTACCCACTGGTGATGACACGTCATATTGAACCCTTATTCTCAAATGGTGCAGGAAAAAATTCGTTTTATACTATTGCAATTTAAATTTGAGATTAAGAAAAAAAGCAAAAACTACTATATATCCAGCAATCCCACTTTCATAAATCTAATCCAAACACATATTGTTGAGAAAAAAGCACAGTGCCATTATTATTTTTGCCAACCAAGATAAGACAATTCAAATGCCTATCATTAAAGTATGAGTATTTTAAATACACACCCAAAAAAGGAATAAGAAATATTACTATATACCACTAGGGAGTGATCAGCAGGATATAATAAGCAAAAAAAAAAAAAAAAGCAAAGTAGAAAATATAGTACATGTATACATATGCATATATGTATAGATATGAACATACATATACATACATATGAAAGGAAATGTGTGTAAAGTTTTAAAAACAAGCAGTAGAAAATAAGTCATACTATTTAAAAAGTGAGTACCTGTAAGAGGAAAAAATAGGGTAGAGACACAATAGAAACTAGACTATATCTGGTAGATTTGATCTTGGAATCTTGTAAATATTTTGTGTAATTACCAAAAACAGTTTAAAAAAATAGTCCTGAAAAATAAAATGAAACAAATTACCCTAAATGTTAGCACAGTTTGCATAACCTTACTGAGGGGAACTATTCCACGTGATTTTACTTCCACTTGATTTCAGTTCCTGAGGGAATAAGCCCTAGGAACAATGAGAACTACTAAAAACAAAAACACTTAATCTCTTTTTTCAGGAATCATATTGTTGGTGGGAATGTTGGTAGTATTTTGAAAGTTGTTTACATGTGTGCATGCCATGTGATAAAACAAATGCATAGCTATGTGGTAATTAAAGAGTGAAGAAGGTGTCGGGGCTGGGGATGTGGCTCAGTGGTAGAGTTCTTACCTTGCATGCACAAGGCCATGGGTTTGATCCCCAGCACCACCAAAAAAAAAAAAAGATTGAAGGTGTTGAAATTTCTGTAGTCCTGATTTTGAACAGGAAGTATCAATATGAACTCATGATATATTTTATATTAAGAAATAAAGACATTTCCTAGTTCATCATACTAAAAAGACCTAGAAACAATAACCAACTCAATGCAGAATACCTCAGTGCCCAGAGTGAGCTCCAGGAAACCATTTCCCACAACAGAAACAAGGAATGGCTCCTTGGAGAAATAGCTTATTCCACATCTAGTGCAGGAAATGCATGAAACATCCCTGGAATATTTTAGCATACTAGATAAGAAGAAAGTTATCAAAGACTAGTAGAATTGTGCCAAAGGACTAAAGAGCCAAGATACTGTTGGTTAAAGATGAGCAAATTTGAGCATCAATCATGACTGCAAAATATTAAAGTGTGTTTAAATTGTGAGTTCACAGTGACTTAATAAGACAATGATTAGTCATTCTTAAAGGAGTTTGCGAAATTCTTTTTTTTAACTCACTGGCAAATAAAAGAAAAAAATAAGCATTTATCTGGCCTTTCTATATGAATGATTGCACTAGGTAATCAAGTAACAAGTGAGAAGTTTCTCTTCTCTTTTGTAGAAGGATTAGAGCTAAAAATGGAGAATATCATCATCATTCTGCAACTTCTAATGAGTTAATAGATCTAGGAATTGGTCATCAATAGTTGCTAGTATCACAAACAGAGAAAAACCAAGCATCACATACTTTCTGATAGAAGAATATGTAACACTTATGAAGCAATCTTTCCAAATGAACAATATCAAAAAAAAATCATGCCTAAAGCTTATCAAGTCTAAGATCCAACTACTTAAACACAGGACACAGGTACATATAAATGACATTACATGTACGTAAGAAAACTTCAGACTAAGAAACCCTATGTGACTATCAACCCAGTTTCTTCAAGGAAGGGCAGAGGGTTAAAAATCTACAGGTTAAAAGAAATGTAAGCAGACATATGGTAGCAACAAGTTACAATGTGTAGGCCTCATTTGGATCTTGAGTCAAGTAAAGAAACTATGAAAAATGACATTCATAAAACTACTTAAAATTTGAACATTTGCTAATTATTTTATGAAATTAAAGACTCACTGCATTTTTTTAGATGTGGCCATAATATTGCGCTTATGTTTTTAAAAGGATCCTCTTTTAGGAATTCACACAAAACCTATTTATAGAAGAGAAGAGAATATATGATACCTGGAATTTGCTTCAAAACAATGTAGATGAAAAGCAAATAGGGAAGTATATAAAAAAATATTGGTTTTTAGTTCATAATTTTGAAAGGGTGGTTACTTTTTTTTTGTATCTAAGATTGAACTCACAACCTCGTGCTTGCCAGGCATGCACTTGTACCTTTGAGCTGTATCCCTGGCCCCATACCTTTTTTGATTCTTGAAATCTTCTTTTGTATTCTGTCGACCTTTTGTATGTGCTTGGAATTTTCCATAACAAAAATTTTAAAAATAACACCTACTATGCACTAGAGACTAAGCTGGCATTGCTCTAAGCTGTGGATTGGCATCACACAAAAACACACTCAGAACTTTTCCTGCATGACTTAGACATGTGGGAAGGGAGGAGTTAGTGGCAACGCCCTTAACTCTCCCCTGACTTGAGATGAATATGCAGTTTCCTTTGCCAAACTGGAAATTGAGAGCAGAACACAACCCTGTCTAACCAGCTCCTCCATAGAGCTTGTTGAAGGCCAGAATCATTACTCAGGGTCCAGCTGTGCAGCAATCTCATCCACCCAGAAACACATGCAGAAATCTACGAAACCAAAATAGGGCTATATGTGAATATTAACAAAGAGCAGTTACACAAAAGACCCACAGACATGCCTGACCTCTCCCTTGGCCCCTGGGCCTTCATGGAAATGTGAACTTTTCTTTGACACTGTCGTGACACCCTCTAGCCCCTAACAACAGTCCTACACAGAGTGGACAGTGCCCTTTGGCTGCATCAAGAGTAGGGGACCCAGTGCTCTAGATTGCTGGCATTCACACCACAATCTCTTCTTATGTCTGAGCCCCACCCTATTTTCACTTTGGCTTCATGCTGCTTGAGGGTAGAGACATAAATTCAACTGGACACTTCTCTGCCCACTGTGATGACCTTTATCATGCATGCCTGGGATGTTTTTCCAAGAATCCAAGAAGAAACAGCTTCATCAGAGACATGTGGGGCCATGGAGATGCCTGAGAGAGGACTGGGTCTGGGAGCAGTGCTCTCTGGATTACAGTTGACTGGTATTTGGCTTGCAATTGAGGGAGCATTTCAGTGAGAACCACATAAGACTATCTATTCATTCAGTCACTCATTTATTAAGCACTTACTGAGCCTCAGAATTAACTCTGGGAGCTATAAGGAAGAAAAAGAGAAAGTATTTGCCCTGAAAAGTTCTTAGGCAGGTGCAAGAGAAAAAAAATCTTCACGATTAATTTCAATTTAGAACAGGATGTGATCAGATCATGACCAAAGAGCTCAGAAAAGGAAGAGACGCTTTCTACCTGTAGTCGTGAAATTGCAGGAGGTGAAATGTGCAGCAGACCTTGAAAGATGACTAAAATTCCCTATTTTAATAGTGTAGAATCAAGAGTGGGAAAGATAGTGGTGGTAGTGGTGCAAAGAGAACAGAGAGTTCGAAATAAGAGGAAATATTTTTAACAAATTTACACAAATAGGACTTTACAAGTCTTCTGCAACTATAATGAGTAAAACCTTCAATAATAGAGACATCTTTAAATACAAGGAGTACTGTAGGACCCCCAGAGCTAATATGTCCTATTCTAGCTCCTTGTTGTTTTTCACTGGCTTTTCAGAATGCTGATGATCTCTGTAAAGAAAGAAAGAAAAATCACACACCTGTTTTTTGATAATATACAAAAGAGACTAACCAGTTCTGAAAGTGAAATTTGGTTCAAAATTTTGTGGAGTACACCCTTGCTTACCTACCCCCAAAATGTTGTCTGGTATGTTTTTCATTCAAAGGTTGTTTTGAATGTCTTTCCAATCTCATTTTGGATCAAATAACTCATCAGTTTCTTGGTAAAAAAAAAAATGGAAGAGTCACATGTTTTGGTTTTTATGAACTTCAGCATTATTGACATTTTGGATGAAATAATTATTTCGGGGGGAGGGGTGGAGCTGTCCCATGCACTGCAGGATGTT
Organism: Dasyprocta punctata; assembly: GCA_004363535.1. Classification (NCBI taxonomy): domain Eukaryota; kingdom Metazoa; phylum Chordata; class Mammalia; order Rodentia; family Dasyproctidae; genus Dasyprocta; species Dasyprocta punctata. The sequence goes on along the minus strand of RJWM01004512.1, from coordinate 11,084 downwards.
TAGCAGCGTCCCTGGTCTCTGCCCACTGGATGCAAGATGTACTCACCCTCCACTTGCAACAACCAAAATGTCTTTAGACGTTTCTGAATGCTCTACAGGGCCAACAGGGGCAGCAAAATTGTCCCCAGTCAAAAACCACTGTACTATATAAAGCAACCAGAATTATATATAAACCTTATTTTAGGAAGTGCCTATTATGTATAGGTTTTGTTTTAAGTGTTTACACATGTCAGTCCATTTAATCCTCATATTCCCCCCCCGATGAAGTATAGGTATGATTATGATTTAGATTTGACAGATGAAGAAATTAAACACATTTGACAAGTCTCATGTGTTTAGAGGTGGGAGTTTTTGGAGGGTAACTGGATCATACAGATGTTATCAGTGGATTGACCCATTAATGAGTTAATAACTAAACATGTTGTTAGGATGTGGGGTCTAGTTGGAAGTGGTCTGCCACTGGAGGCCTGGCTTTGGAAAATATATGTCCTTCCCTAACTCCTACCTTCTGTCTTTGCTGCCTGGCTGCTGTGAAGGGAGCAGATTTGCCACCGCAATAGTGTTTCTGTCTTGAAGGCAGCTAACCACAGACTGAATCCCATCAACCATGAGCCAAACCATACCTCACCTCCTTTAAATTGTGGGTGTTGATTATTGTTTCCCAGCAATAACTGGGCCAATTAATACAGAGGATTTACTAACATACTCAAACTTACAGTCCTTGTAAGTAGCAGAGTCAGGATCTGTTCCAAGCACTTTTCTTTTTAGCCAACAAACTACATCATACTATATCCCAGATTCACTTTCTTACGTGAAGTGTAAACCAGATGGTATGTGCACCACTAACAACAGCCCTTTCCAGCAGTCTCAACTGCTGCTGAAAACCAGACTCAGCAGGACCTGGGATGGAGCACACATTGCCCAGAAGAGCTAAGGCAGCTTCCGTCACCACCCACATGGTCTTAACTGTTCTCCCTGCCATCCCCCTGAGGGCCAAGTACCTGGCCTCTATTCCATATCACCAGCATCCATTCTGGAATAGCTTCTGCCTTTGTTAATGCCCCCATGACTATATCCCTTTGGTTATTATCACATAGATCTCTTTTAGATGGAGTACTAGTCACTCTTTGATCCTTACATGGAGGTGGGGGAAATTTTCTCAGAATGAATACAATTGTACTAGGACCACAGAGGGTAAAAGCCAGGTTCAGATCCCACAGTAAGCTTTAAACTTAGCTCTGCAGTGTCAGTTTCCCCCTTCCTTCAGTAACTGCCAATTGTCATTCAGGTACGCACTTCCATCCCATGCAACCTCAATTTTACACATTATATGTTTAAATTCACACATGAATCTGAGTTTAGAACCTATTTCCACCAGGTGCTAAACATGCAATCCATATATCAATTGTGGTGTAGAGCCTCATTTTTCTGGGTAGCAGTATAAAGAAAACAGCTACCCTGCAGAATTGTTATAATGGGCTTGAAATAATATATTCTGTAAAGTTCATTTTAGCTCTAGTCTTATTCATCATTGTTACATTTTAAATATGAGGTGTCACTCAAAGATTCATGTATCGAGGGGTGGAACAGAGGTGGGACCTCAAGAAGTAATTGGATCATGATGGCACTAACCTCATTAATGTTAGGGGGTGGGACACAGTTGGAGGAAGTAGGTCCCTGGTTTTGAAGGATATATCCCCCTTCTCTCTCAGTTCCTCCTTGTTCTCACTCTGCTTCCTGGCTGCCATGATTTCTGCCTTGGAGCCAGTCGTTGATGCTTTAAAAGCTCTGAAACCATTAGACAAAATAAGCCTTTCCTCCTTTAAGTGATATATGTCAGGTACTTTGTCCCAGCCGTGAGGAGATGACTAACACAGTCATTAATCCCTTCATGAGGATTTATTTGCCAGGTTGCTTCTTAATGTTACTCACTTTCAGCTGAGAGAAAATGGAATGTAAAGATGAACACTCTGATGGCTGAGAGGGTGGGTGGGGAACCTAGTGGTTCCAAAATATTAGAGGTATGTATTAGTCAACTTTTTGTTGCTATGACAAAATACCTCAGCCAGCTAACTTCATAAATAAAGAAACTTATTTAGCTCGTTATTTTAGAGTTTCAGGGGCATCATTTTAGCTCTATAAGGGCCTTCTCAGTTACATAAACATCATGACTGATAACAATAGTGGGAGTTCCTTTCAAAGCAAGAAATCACTTCTTGATGGGGGAAGCCAGAGAACTGGGAGGTGTTATGCTCAGGCTTTTGTAACAACCCTCACACTCTTGTGAGAACCAGCAGGGGTTTCATGAGAGCTACCTTAATTCCCTCTGAAGGTAGGGCATCCAGTGACCTAAGGACCTCCTCCTAGACCCCACCTCTTAAAGATTCCATCAGCTTCTACATCACCACACTGTGAACCAAGCTTCCAATACAGGGACCTTTGGGAAACAAACCAAATCTAAACTACATCAAAGTACTAAAGGGAAGCTTTCTGCATCATTTCTGAAGACATGATCTCCAAGTATGTCATAGGTATTTTAGTTTTGGAACTAACCACTAGAAAGATGTTTTAGTTCAGAGTAGAATTTTTACGTCATATTGTGTGAAACATCCTGGAACTTTGGGCCTATGTGCTCCACATCCATGAGCCCATGAATGAATGACAGCAACCTGATAGCCCCACCCACTGTGTATTTCAGCCCAATTTAGTAATCTGGATCACAATGAATGAATTCCAGTGGGCTGGTCTTCAGTGAGTTATGAATCAAGACTACTCTAAAATAGTCTCTGAGTTAAACTTCTCTTACCTGTTGTCAATTTCTGAAACACCATTTCACTTATTTATGACCAGTATTTATCAGGAATCCAGAAGATATAACTCAGTTCTGGATATTTTCATCTGAAACTCTAAAGGAACTATTGTAAATAGTTTTCCAAATTATACAAATAATAACATCTACCATTTAGTGGGCACCTAATAGAGATTTGAATCTTACATTGCCTTTGAAAGATTCTTACTTCCTTGATACATCTGGGAAGGAACAGAATGTCAGAGAGGCTAAATGATTGTTCAAGATCTCCCACCTAGTAAATGACCGAGTCTGGATTAAAGTAAAATAGCATGACTTCCTCCTGATGACACAAGACTTCCTCCCTCTCCTCTTGTTCTATGAATCCTCTTTCAGTTTATATACCACTGGTGGAATCAAGCGATGACTGCACGAGCCAAGTCAGAGAGTAGGAAATTGGAGTAGAGCACTCAGAAAGGACAGCCACTAGAAGCAAGAAAGAGACAAAGGGAGAGAAGAAGGGAGGAGGAGGCTGAAGGTAGGGAAGAATGAAGGAGGAGGGAAGAGGGGGGAGGAGGGAAGAAGGGAGGGAGAAAAGAAAGGAAGGAAAGAGTTCATGAAGAGAGCTATTTTCTCTTGCCTTGTCAAGAGTGACTTGGGGGTATTTCATATAGGCTTTCCTGAGAGCAGGCACGAGGGGGTGGAGGCCATGGCTGCCAGTGAGCTCCATCGCTATCATCACGAAGTGTATGCCTTCTGAGGAGGATGTTGACAGCAGCATTTTCACCTCAGAGGGAAGGCAGCTTCCTGCTCATGTGCAAGAACACATGCGAAGAATACTTGCCAAGTTTTTATGGCATCAGGAAAGAAGCTGCTTTCCCCACAAGAAGAGTCCCTCCAAAGTCCACGGAGACCATAAGACAATAAGACAAAGATGTTGTCTCAGATGCTCATAGGAGGCTGCCAGAGATGATCACTGCTTCCCCAGCGCCTAGTCACCCGCTGAGTGCCCGAAGCTCTGTATCACAAAGGCTGTATTTAGAAAGCAGGGAAGTTTTACAATTGGCACATTTCTGTAAACACATTGGTTTAATTCCAATTTTACAGCTCAGCTACTCCCCGTAACACACAGTCTGTAAAGCATTTATGATGTTGTTCAAAATCTATATACTGTTTACATTCTTTGCCCTCCCTGCAGGTAAAACGGATCTAGGAACTTGGCAAGAGTCCTGGGGAAACAGCTAGGATTAAACAGAAACCACAAAGCCTCCAGAAAAAAAAAAACCATGAATCAGTTATGGAAAGAACAGAGAACCCCAAACACAAATTCCCAAGTAAGGAAGATCCAATCACATGTGTGCAAATTCAGTGAGATGGGACCAGTTGTGAGATGGGACCAGTTAAGAGGTTCATGTAAGTGAATAGATGGATGTTCAGCCTACTTCATGGTTATTGTTTTATGTGAATTTGTTTTGCAACATTTCTTCAAAAAACAAAACAAAACAAAATACCTGGTCTTGGTTGCTCAGCAGAGGAGAACATGAATAACTGTCCATTGCTTCAAGTCAACCAGATTTCTCCCTGGGACCCGAAGAATCGAGCTATTCCTGAGCTATATGCTGAGCAATGGATAATTTCGGCCTTTGACCTCTAAGGTAGGCCTGGCTGCCAACAGAAGAAAGTCTGCAACTTGTCCTCTGCTTAGATCTGATTGTTTGACTATCCATGCTTCATTAGAAGAAAGAGACATTTTGGGGTCCATAGTGAATTAGCCCAGGGAGCCCGCTGACCACATTGGCAAGGGAACAGTCCTGTGCCATCATGGGGAATGGGATCCACACCTGCAAAAGTACAGGCTTTGCCTCAGACCTGTGTAGACCATGAAAAGAGCGACTCCAGTTCAGCTCCCCAATCTATCTTTGTTTGAGCCCAGTGTCCATCAAGACCGACTCATAGGACCCACAGGCCAGCAATAAGACCTGGATTAGTATTTGACCTTTGGATGCCACAGCCTTTATCACTGGAAACCTCAGGCCAGACAGGAAACCAAAACTGCTTAATTGGAGATATACCAGAAACAAGATGTGATCTGGAAGGGTAGGGTAAGCTTCTAATTTGGAGGAGACCCACTAGATAAGGGTAGGCAGCGGGGAAGGTGGACCCACCCATTGGAAGGAAAGGACCAGGATAGGGTCAGTCAGCTGCTCTCAGCCCCCTGCACCTGAGAAGTCAGTGTCTCTCCTGAGCACAGGAACAGTTTTCCAAGGGCTCAAGCTGGCCTGCCATCTGGCCTCAACCCTCAGCAGAGCAGCAGGGCTGAGCCTGTGGCCGTTCCTCCGACTCTGCTTGGCTGGAAGGAACAAAGGTGTTCTGAGATTCTTGCTTTGAAAACTTCTTGCTGAGTTTCCTGTTTGTCTCTGTATCCTCTCACCAGATTTGAGAGTCCTCGGGAGCATGTGCTTTTGCTAATTAATAATAATTTACTCTTATTAACCTTTTATGATGAGCTAGAAATTGTCCTAGGTATTTTACCTTAAATTGTCTCTCTTTCTTCACTTCGCTTGATACTATTTTCTATTTAGGAACCCATGGCTCAGATCATAATTCATTCCTTCACCTAGGATCACACAGCTAGTTGAGTAACACAATTAGCACACTAGCCAAGAATGTCTGACTCCAAAACCATTTACTAAATGTTTCTCAAATTCATTGCAGTAGTTCCTAATGGATCTGAAAATATGATATAATCAACTCTTGATTTGCAATGTTCAAAAACCAGCCCAAAGTAATTTATCCAAAATTCATCAACTTTTGTCCCTTGAATAGATTTTTGTTCGTATATTTGAATGTATGTTTGATATCCTAGGAATCTACAACTCCAAACACAGTAATAAAGATGTTCTACAAAAGAGCTCAAAATTATGAATTTCCTACTCAGACTACTCCCCATACAGAAATCAGGGCCTTCTCTCCATCCAGATCCTCATGACTGCTCTGTTTGTAGCCCTGAGGTCTCTGGAGCTTCCAGACACACGTACTTAACTGCTCATTTGACATCCCCAGCTGGACAGTTAGCAGGCGTCTCAGACATTATCCACACAGAGCTCTTTGTCCTGCCACCTTCACAGCCTGTTCTTCTCCCTGTGATCACCACCATCCCAGGAAGGGGCATCACCACCCACTCAAGTTCTCAAGAGTAGTCCCTAATTTCTTTTCCTCTGCTCCCCATCCATTGCTGATTCCTGCTGGTTCCTCTGACATCAGATCCTTTAAGTTGTCATCTGTTGAGTGGGTTCTCAGAGGAAGCCTCAATCCTCCCACCTATGAGTAGCCCAGTGCACTCACTTCCTCAATTTCTTTTTGTTATCGAACTATTGAGAGAACTGCTAATGCTTTCCAAGCAATAATCCTGCCCAGAAGAGGGAAATTATCTTTTTGAGGCTGTGATTCTGATATAAAGTTTCAGATGCCATACATTCCATTACCAAAATATATTTTGGTCTATCCACCAAATTCAATATAACAAAATTCCTGTTTGGGAAAATCATTTGCCTATTTCAAATGACATTTTTTTTTTTGCCTCTCTGATGCCAACTGCTTGAAAAAACAATAAAACTTTAAGAAGATAGTATAGGTTTTTACATTTAAAAAAACAAGAGCTACAGGATAACTATTTTGACACAATTTTTTTTTATTTTTCAAATGACAGAAATAGTCTAGAAGTAATCTGAGCAATTCCTAATTCCCTTAGCAGCATTAAATAAATTCCTCTTCTGTGAAGTATCAGGAACTGTTTATTTCTCTGTGCCTTCAAAGGCAATCTGGATTTTCAGTTAGCCTTCATAGAGGTGGATGAAATAGGAGCTGGAGCTAAAGTCACTGGTAGATTAATTATAATTTTTTTCAAATATTTTAACACACTCTTCCAGTTATGTAATCAACCTTAAACAGTGGATCTTCAAATCTTGGAGTCTAAAACACTTTGGATCAGTTTATGTAAGTGCGTGTGTGTGTGTGTGTCTGTGTGTGTGTGTGTGTGTGTGTGTGTGTGTTTAATCTTGCCCATGATTCCTTAGCGATCTGCTGCTGCTCTGAGTAGGCCCCTGAGCAATACTGCAGAAATGTAGATAGCCTGCTCCAAGGCTGTAGTCGTTCATATACATTCCAGGAAATGTAACCCTTGTGGTTTCCAATCTCATCTCTCTGGGAGCACAGATATGAGCAGATTTTGCTGTGAAGAGAACACATGCACTTTGGTTTACATTAAGATTAATTTGAGATGTGTAAAGAAAGGAAAGCCATTTGGGATCAGTATTTACTAAGTCTAAATCTCCATTATACTGCATCAGCCTTAATTAGTGCTTAAATTCTAACTTAATTGTGACAGGCTTCATTCTGTTTACATTTCTGAGATTAAACAAGCCATCACCTCCTCAGTGGTCTCCCTGGAGGAAGAAACACAGCTGGCTCAGAGTTAGTTTTGGTCCTCATTCCCTCCTTCCTTATTGTTCTTTTCTTTTTAGAGTTAAAAAAAAAAAAGAGTTCTGCTCCCAGGTCAGCTGTTAGGCAAATATAAATTTTTATTGACAACTAAGTTAAACATCAGTATCTGAAGTTTATTTTATTCAGTATTTGTAGCAGTGGTCCGAGGAGCAATAAAGTAACCAATAATATACTTTTACTCTATTAGTGATAGAGTATATCTCCTGGTTGTTTTTCTGTCTGTTACACAAGATGTCACAGATTAATAGTTTAAACTTTAAAACAACAGCAGCGATTAACTCATACCCCAGACATTTTGGTTAGACAGTTCTTCCCTAAGGCTACTTACCAAATATCTAAAAAAAAAGACATCTCATTGCTGGATAGAACTGTCATTTGTTGTGTTGAAAAGGTATCACCTAAGTTTAGGGGACTGCTTCTTGTTAGGACTCTGTTGCACTTGTCGGATAACTGAGAGGAGCAATTCTTACTGAAATTAATTTCTGATTTTTTTTTTTTTTTTTTGGTATCAGGGATCGAACTCACAACCTTGTGCCTGCCAGGCAGGCACTTACGCCACTGAGCTAAATCCCCGGCCCTTAATTTCTGATCTTGGTGTGCTATGTATGAAGGAATCTCCCCCAAAGGAAAGATCAGTTTGAGAAAAAGGCAAGTAGATAATAAGCAGCATTGAGTTGTGGTTATTAAAGCAGGATACAGCTGTGGTCAGATACAGATAAAGGGCAGAATGCAAGCAGCCCGAAATTGTAGGCTATAAATTAAACTCTCTGTGGTGAGGTGGCTTTCTTGGGATGTGAGTTGGGTTTACATGACTCATGATCAAGTATAGAGAAGGAGTTGACCAAAATAATGAAAAAATAAAGCTGAAACTTCAAAGTTCTGCTCAGCTTGTGTTTGCTTCAGCCTTCCTGCCACAGGTCATTAATCTATACCCCCTTCCCTTTCTTTATTAAATCTTCAGCGTTTTTATGCTTAGTTTTACCCATGGAGGTACAGTGAAGCTCAGCTGTTTTACCAGAGAAGACATTGGGGCATACTGGCTACAATCAGAAACTTAACTTTGAAAATCAATTTTCATTGCTTTCTAGGTTATGTAATCTCTGAATTTCAATTTCTCGTGAATCAAATAGGGATGGCAGCTCTGTATCTACTTCCCAGAATTAAATGAGACATGCTTTCAGTGCCAGACAGATGAATTGCATGAATGATACACACATGTCCCAGTGTGACTGGAAGCTACCCTTGCTGGCCTCAGTCAGCCATAGAACTGGATGAGAATGTCCAAAGAGAGGACTTAGAGTAGCAGCAGCTAGCAGAACTCATTCAAACCCAGAGAGACAGCATGCCACTGTCCTGGCCAGACCTTCCAGTGGTTTCCCATGGCATTTAGAGTAAAATCAAAGTCCTGAAAGCCCCTTCATAATCAGCCTCTCTGGTCTTCTGTCCTTCTGTGCCTGTCTCCCTCACTTCCAATTTTTCTCCTTGCTATTCCTCAAACATGCCAAGCATCCTTTCCATCTTGGGCCTTTGCACCTGCTGTTCTTTTTGCTTGGAACACTCTCCAGGTATCTGCAGGCTTGCACACTCATTCCCTTCAGGTCTCCACTAAACTCTGTGTCCAGAAAAGCCTTTCCTCACCACCTTAAATGAAAATAGCTCCCCCATCCTCTTACACTTATACTCTTTCATGATACATATACCACCCGATATTGAAATGTGCTTATTAAAGCCTGGGCGTGGTGGTGCACGCTTTTAATCCCAGCACTCAGAAGTCTGAGGTAGGCGGAGCGTTGTGAGTTCGAGGCCAGCTTGGGCTACAACGCAAGTGCAAGGCCTGCCTGAGCTACACAGTGCGACCCTGCCTCAAAAAACCAGGGCCGGGAGTTTGGCTCAGCAGCTAAAGTGCGTGTCTAGCAGGCGCGAGGCTGTGAGTTTAATCCCTGGTGCTGCCAAAAAAAAAAAAAAAAAAAAAAAAAAAAAGTGCTTATTAATTATTTACCTCCTCTTCTATAAGTTATACTTCTTTGGGTCACTATTTGCTGATATATTTCCATGGCCTAGAATCATGCCTGACACATAGTAGGTACCTAATAAATATTTGTAAACTGGATGAATACCAGACAAGGCAAATAATCATTGATTAATACAAGTTTTGGTGTGCACAAAAATCACATGGGATGCCTATTTCTGTATCCATTCCCAGAAATTTTGAGTTATTAACGCAGGGAAGGGGAAGGCATCTAGCGATCAACATTTTAACACTCAATTCAGATGATCCTGAAGCAGACAACGAACAGGCCAGACTTTCAGAAACATTACTAGACACATATAGTCTATTAAATTCTACCAATGAAAGGAAACCATATTGTAAGTAGCCATTGTTTTTAATGCAAAGGTGTATCTAGTTAGACAGAATTTGACCAATTGTTTTAGCAAAAGGTACTTAAATGTGACCAAGCAGTGCTCCATTGAGGAAGAGAAATGAATTTGCCTTGGAATAAATCTTCGTTTTGAAAAGAATCACTCGAGTGATCCTTCTTTGGCTCCGCTTATGTAAGTGTCAAAGGCCACAGACCCACTCCTTCTCTCCTACCAAGGGGGAGAAGTCTTTCAAGGCTTGACAAAGGCAGCCCTCCAACACAGGAGTCCTGGAGAGCTCCCTGTTAACAGAGCTTCTCTGAGGGTAGAGAAGGAAAAACTAGGTTCTGTTTTGGGGAAAGGGCACCATGGCTTCCAAGGATAAACTCATGGGAGGAAACAGAGAGTCAGAGTGGGGGTCCTAGGACCCATCCCGGGACCTGAGCCATGGAAGGAGAAGGCAGATATTGAAAGGGAAGACTTGACCGGAAGGAGGTTCCAACTGCACACGCACACACGCGTGCACACACACACACACACACACACACACAGGAGAGAGCAGCTCCTTGGAAACAGCTGAGCACTGAAAGTAGAGTTGTAACTTTGCAAGCCCGAGTTATGATCCCCTTAGCCAAATGTAGCCTAGTTCTTGAAGTTATCCTTCCTCAAGAAGTAGTGTTACCCTTGCAGGAATCTGTACTATTTCTTGTTCATTTTCTTTTTCTGTGGCACTTTCCAGAAAATAGTTGGTCACTTTGCCTTTAAAGGGGTCGGAGTGGAAAAAACAAAGGGTTGAAGTGAGGACCCTATACCTTTGAAACTCACCCAACCCCCGGGCATTGTGAATGTGGTTTATATGGCACAAAGTAAAACATTCCTACTTTACATGTCCAGTTCATTTAGAATGGTAATAAGAAACAGCCTCTTCTCTGTACTGGCTTTCTCATCCTATTATCATTTCTGCCAGTTGATGTGAATATTGTAGCATATTTATTTGTGTCCTCTAGTATTTTAAACAAACGATGTAAATCTTTTTTTTTTAATTTTATTTGAGCGAAGAAAAACAAAACAAACAAAAACAACAACAACAACAAAAAAGATGACATATATAGTAAAAACAACAAGCAAAAGAGACAAGCAAATGACTAGAGTAAATACACAACATTGCAGGTTTACACAACCGGCGGATAGAAGTGTGACAATGGTTGCAATATTGCACATCGTTATCTTTAAAAGGGTTTCTTACATTATCAGATATAGACATGCTAGATTGATCTAATCATATGAGTATTAATTGTTCTTTCTCAATAACGAATACATTCAGCAGTGTTCTTTTTAGTTATCTTACATATACATATATACAGGTTTATATCTTTTCCTCTTCCCTTTTCTCTTTCCGCCTATTCCCTTCCCAATTATCTTTGCTCTTTGAGCT